>JAOQMM010150911.1:0-40722 GCA_027563515.1 Erythroxylum platyclados | reverse complement strand
ATCTCGCTCTTGATGCTGCCGCTGCCAAAATCGAACGCCGTCACATCGCCAGTGCCCATATCGGCAGTCATGCCCAGATCTTCGTAACGAAAGCGCGGCAGCACAAACATGGCGCTCGCATTGCCTGCTGCATCATAAATAATGGTCTGATTGCCTCCGGTTGCTCGCTCTAGCGATCTTCGCTCGGCGTCTAGCACTGCGGCGCTGGCTGATGCTGCGCTATTCGCTGCACTGGCGGCAGATAGCTCCGCCATTGTTGCTGAACTAAACGCCGAAGCCTCACTTTCAGCGGCAGCAAGCGCATTTTGCGTGGCCGTGTCAGCTGCTGAAACTGCCTCAGATCGATAAGCCTCCGCGGCGATCTCGCTAGATTTTGAGTTGGTCTCGCTGACCTTTGCCGCGCTGGCGCTATTCGCTGCACTGGCGGCACTGGCGTTAGCATCTGCAAGCCATGCGGCAATCTGCTGGATGTATTCCGGCGTTGCTGGCTGCCATCCAGATTGCTCAAGAAGAGTTGGCAGGTCTTGCCCAACAACCGTATCTGACGCAACAATAAACTGCCCGATTGCCGTTGGGTATGTGTTTCCAGTGCGAAGTATTACGGCGTACGCTCCGTATTCAAGCGTAACGTCATACGCGCCAGCGCTATCTGTTCTAATGCTAACGCCCATTCCGGTTAACATCGGAGTGAAGTTCTTACGAGAGGTGAACTCGATTTCGCAGTTGGTGCCAGGTGTTCCATCCGGCAGCTTTAATATTCCGCTTACTCTGTAACCCATAACTTCCTCACCGTTCAGCGTTGGTTGATGCCATATCTTACCACCCAATAACAATATTTCCCGCATTACGATTGCGGTTCACGGCCATAGCAAGGTAACGAAATGCGTCAGCGCCGTGGCTTGCCCAGTCATGCAGCGGTCGGTCACTCCACGCTCCAAGCCTTGCGTTCCACTCTTTGCGGTATGACTCCAGGCACTTCACGCCATCAACCGTGGCAGCCTCATCAAAGCAGCACCTTGGCAAAGTCTCGCGGGCCAGCTCAATGCCTTCATCGACCCCCATTATTTTCAGCACCTCGAAATCAATGGAATAGATTTCCCCGTCAATCTCGAAACCCTCGGCGGCTATCTGCTTGCGGCTCTTTGCATCCCCTCCAAACTCTCTATGAGTCATATCATGGGGGCCGTAGTGCTCACCATAGCGCCACCCTCTTTCCTCTGCCATGGTCTTGAGCACCTTGAAATAGTGCCTCATGCCCTCACCACTGTTTTCGTAGTAGCCAACAACATGCAGCTTGTCGCCTACCTCCTGCCAGAACCAAATTGCCGTAGAGTCACCCACACCCAAGTCCCACGCGGTATTTACTGGCGCGTCATTGCTTGGCATTTTACCTATGCGGCGTTCTGCGTAGATGGCGGCAAACTGGCGAGCGTAATATGCCCCCTCAACAGCTTGAGCGAATGATTCATCAGGAGTTGATGGATACTCCCGCTTCATATCATCGCCTTGCGTCTTCTCCTTTGCTGCGTACCATCGCTTTTGCCCATCAGTAAGCGTGATGCCGTGCTTGCCTTCCAGTTCGGAAAAGTATTCAGCTAGGCGAGCAGGAATTGTTCCAGTCGGAAGCGTGTACTCTGGATCTTTCCACCACGGGAAGAAGTGAAACTTGAACTCCATGCCCCCTTCCGGCTCTCTCCCCATGTCGGCCAGCTTCTTGGCGTCCATGCAGTAATCGTAAAAGTACCCCTGCTTGCCCTCTGCCGTGCTCTCGATTGTGATGGATCCATTCTTACCAACGGCGTTGAATGCCCCCGTTACAATCTCTTTCGCCTTGTCTGGATACTTCTTGCATATCTTCCCGAACTCGGACACGTGCAGGCTTTGCAGGGTGCCGCCACGGTAGCCAGTAGAAACGCCGATGCTGGAACCATTACTGAACACATAGCCGTTATCTTTGTCGTTGCGTGGGGTTGGCAGCGCGTACCCTATGTGGGCCAGCAGGCTGATTACTTTTGGCGTGATCGCCTCATAGGCAAAGCGTATCTTGTTGCGGTAAATATCCTTCGAGTCTTTATCGTTGTGGGCGATACAGCCAGCGGAAAAGTTTTTGCGGAATAGGCACGAATCCAAATCGTGGATCATCTTGAAGGTGGTAAAGCCAAGCTGCCGCGCCTTGAGGATAATGTCAGACTGGTGCGAGCAGATGTAATACGACTCTTGAGCGGCGTTAGGTGTGAACAGAACCTTATGGCCGTCCTTGTCCTTGATGTAATACATGGTACAAAGCCGGAACCACTTTAAGCGTAGTCCGGCTTTCCACTCTTCCTTTGTCAGCTTCTTTGCGCGAAACTTGGCAATCAGAGGCTTGGCTTTCTTTACCTCGTCAGCTCTCGTCATCTGAGCCCATCAGCTCGTCAAAGTCATCGGACACGACAACTTTCTGTTCCACGCGATCACGCCATCGCGCAGGATTGCGGTTCTTTAGCCAGAATATCGCCGCTGTAGTATCAGCTGGGATATGGCGCTCAACCTCATGCGTGATGATTTCGCCTTGGTTGTTGAAAACCTTGGTCTCTGGCACTGAGTGGCCGATGGCTCGTTTGAATAGCGACTTCGCCACAAGCGCGTCTGCATCTTCCTTTCCAGCCTTTAAGGCCCCCACAAACTCAGGGTGAGCCAGCTTCCACTTGTCGATGGTAGTAACGCAGACATTGAAGAAGTTTGCGAGAGATTCATCAGTAGCTCCGAGAAGGCACAGCTTGAACGCCTGCTCTGCGTACTCCGGTTTATATAGAGTTGGTCGCCCAGTCTTCTTTTTTTCTTTTTTAGCGTCAGCCACTGGCCGCACTCCCTTATCCACTGGATTTGGCTACATTGTACGCCATATTGCAGATAGCAAAAAGCCCACCTAAGTGGACCTTGTTGTATCTTGACATCCTCCCCCACCTTAGCGCTTCGCGTCACAGGAGGGGGATTCCCATTACTGGGTGATAGCTGCTCGCGCAGTACCGGGTTCCTGCTTCATCGGGCGGCCTGATTGCACCGCGCCTCCACAGGCTAAAACGGCGTGTCCCGCCGCTAAAATATTGCGAGCGCCGTTCACATCGGCGTTCGCCTCATAACCACACGCAGCGCATTTAAACTGGCTTTGCGTCTGGCGGTTATCCTTCGCAGTATGCCCACAACAGGCGCACTGCTGGCTGGTGTAGGCCGGGTTTATCGCCAACACCTGACCGCCTCGCCATGCCTGCTTATATTCGAGCTGGCGGCGCAGCTCAAACCAGCCCTGATCTAATATCGAACGATTCAGCCCTGATTTTGCCCGGACGTTGCGCCCCGGCTGACTGGTCGTGCCTGCTGCTGATTTTGACATGCTGGCAACCTTCAAATCCTCAATGACGATCATCGCGTGGTTTTTGCTGATAGTCGTTGTGACCTTGTGAAGGTAATCGCGGCGGGTATTGGCGATATGTGAGTGCAGCCGCTGGATCTTGGCTTTTTGTTTCTTCCAGTTGCTGCTGAACTTTACCTTTTTGCTCAACTGGCGTTGGAGCCTTGCCAGCTTGGTCTGATTGGTTTTGAAGCTGTTGACGGGCTCAAACACCGTGCCGTCTGACAGGGTTGCGAGCTTGGCGATCCCCGCATCTAGCCCGACCATTGAGCCGGAGGGGTGAATTGGCTCAAGCGTCTCCTGCTCGACCTGAAAGGAGATATACCAGTGCCCGGCTGCTTGGCTGACGGTCGCGTTTTTAATTTTCCCTTCAACTGGCTGGGACTGACGGAACTTGACCCACGCCAGCCAGGCAGGAAGCTTCACGCGACCTTTTTCAAGGCGGCAATACTTGTCAAAGTTGACGAAGCGGATTGAGTCGCGGTTGTCGCTTTTCTTCTTGAAAACGGGAGCCTTGGCGGCGAGTTTTTTATCAAAGCAGCGCATCCACGCGCCATGCAAGTCTTTGAGTTTCTGCTGGAGGTTGTCGGTATATGCCTCTGTCAGAAAGGCCATTTCTGGGTCTTTCTTCCAACTGGTGAGCATCCGGTTCAGCTCAAAGGCAGAAGGTAGTTTTTCGCCAGCATCCAGAATGCGCTTTGTCTCTGCCAGCCCGTGATTCCAGACATAACGAGCACAACCGCCCAACTGGCGCAGGCGTTGCGCTTGTTGGGCGGTCGGTTCGAGTCGGAACTTGTAGGCTTTCAGAATTTGCATTTATCACTCAGTGTGCAGCATTATTACCATATCTATTAAGCCCGATTGAGTGACAGAATGCAATTCACTAAAATTAATAAATCACGCCATGCGGCCTACGCTTTGCACGTACATTTGGTGTTTATCACCAAGTATCGAAAGCCGATATTGGGGGAACTGCATCACGCTTCATTCGGTCAGTGTGCGGCATAGGTTTGCAGAGATTTTGGTGCGGAACTGAAAGAGTGTGACGGAGAGGCTGATCATGTTCACATGCTGATAGAGTACGGCCCAACAGTGCAGCTATCGGTGCTGGTGAACTCGTTAAAGGCGGTCACATCAAGGCGACTGAGTAATGAATTTCTGGACTTGAGGGGTGCTTACAGCAAACCCGTACTCTGGTCACGCTCTTACTTTGTGGGCTCTTGCGGCGGTGCGCCGTTAGAGGTGATCAAGCAATACATTCAAAACCAGCGGGGCTGACGCCCCGGCGAAATTCCCCTCCCACCTACGTCGGAGGGAGTCCCCTTTCGCATTTAAGATGGGGAAATGCATCGAACCTTAGCCATGTCTCCCGTCATTGCCTTTGGTTCTTCTCGTCTTTCCGAGCCGTCAAGATAGGATCACTCTCCTTTCTGCCCTTGTCGGGGGTATGCAAATACCATATCAACATCACTGGTGTGTGTCTCGCACTTTCTATGATTTATTGCACCAGCTTTGTCAGTCTAATCAGAGACAGTATTGCCAGCATATCAACGATGCGCCACGCGGCCTCTATGACATCCCCAACGCCGTACCGCTCATGACTGACCGCCCCAATCAGGTGTAGCACTATCATTACCACTGACAGGATTGCCACCGGAGCAATTAGCTGCGATGTAGCCACATCCTTAATCTTCTGCAATGCCGCCAGCGCCACGATAAACAGCAGCCCAGACAGCACGATATTAATCCCAGACATCAACAGAAATACGCTCATTTTCTACCCCCGAACCATCTCACCAAGATAGCTGGATCTTTTCTGATGCGCTCACCAAGCGCCATCACAGCCTCAACAATGTAATCAGATAGCATGGCGGCCAGCGCTATGGACGCAAACAGCGGCCCACGGTCAATGTATGGCTGATTCTCCACAATCAGGAATGTGATCAGCAGGCTGGCAATCACAGACCTCAGAACTGTCATCGCCGTTTCCCGTTTGTTGCTGAACGCCTTGCTGACAGAGACAGCAACCAGAGCTATCAGCCAGGGGATCCCATGTGTTGCCGCTAGCCTCTCAAACTCATCTCGCATACGATGACATCCCGAATGGTGGTATTATTATCTGTAGCAATGATAACACCGTTAACCATAAGGGGCATAAATGGAAACGTTACAGATGATTTTCAGCACTGTCGGGGTAGTAGTGAGCGGGGCTAGCATGATTGTGGCTGGTCTCGATGTAGTCGCCAAGATTACGCCCAGCGACAAAGACGACAAAGCTCTTGATGCTGCCAAGCGCGGGCTTGGTGCTGTGTCATCTGTGCTTGATAAGTTTTCAGTGTGGGATTGGAAGAAGTAAGAAAGCAAAAGCCCCCAATAATGGGGGCTTGTTTTCATGTTCTATTTTGGTTATCTGCCATCCTGCATAGCATCTCTACCATTTTTTCAGCCCATGCCACCAGGTATCCAGCAGTCTCGGTAACATCGCCAGTGGGAAGTATTTGCTCACTCATTCGCCTACACCCTAGCCAGTTTCTAACCTCTTTCGCCACCAATGCCGCAGCAATGTAGTCACCTGATGACATGGCAGCAGAGTATCTGTCGCATATTTCGCTGTAAAATTTTTCTGCTGACTCCATCACTCACCCCTTATCGCCTTTGCCACTTCAAGCAGCGCCATTGATACGATACACCCAGTCAGCAGTATTGATGCGCTAATGTCATGCCCCATCTTGATGGATACGAATGCGAACACCAGCCCCATCACTGCGAAAAATGCGTTAATCGCCATTTGAAATCCTTTTATGCCAAATCGAACAAGCTCACGTTCTCGTCAATCCACGCCGTGTAAGTCCGTTGCGCTATTGCTAGGTCTGCCGAGTCGATATCGCTAACCATTAGAGCTGAACCCATCAGCTTTACGTAGTATCCGCGATCATCCAGATACAACGCGCATTCGGCGGCCTCTTGCTCACCCCTGAATTGCAGCTTGAACTTCATCATTCCTCGGTCTTGTTTGATACTTGCCATCTTCCATCATCACAACCGGATCGAACTGCCCCCACGCATCTGCGAAGATCTTTGTTGCTATGTAGTCACTAGGTTCGTCCGCCGTGGTAGCTATCCAGGCTAGCGTTAGCACTTGAGAGATATTGCACTCCCTTACCATCCAGTCATAATGCGCCTCTGATAGAGCCCTGTTTACCTCGCTTTGGCGGCAGGGGCTGAATGATAGTGCCATCGACTTTAGGTAATCCCCGTCAACAGGATGGCGACAAAGCGCATAACACACAACACGCCACGGCAAGACAGCTATCTCAACTGCCTTTGCTTCCGCCATGCTAATTCCGCATGGCTTTCCGTTCATGTCGTGCGGCTGAACTTTTTCGCCAGCGCCGTACACGCTTGAGAAGTAGCGCGATTTCGCCGTGCGCTCTGCCAGATTGATTGACCTGAGACGGGCGCGGTCTTGCTGCTGCTTTGCTGTTAGTCTCCCCATAACTCCCCCGTCAAATCCTTCATTCGCTGCACAGCCAGCTTGCTTGGATTGCGCTCGCCTGATTCCCAGTATTTTACAGTTCGAGACGATACTAGTATCAACTCTGCAAACTCCGCCTGAGATAGGCCCAGCTTTCGCCGAGCCTGCAATATTTGCTCTTTTGTCATTTCTCGCCTGTGCCTAAAGCTGGTGATTTTTCAATAATCATGCGAATGGTATCTTTCCACTCACGCCAGAATTTCAGTGCTTTCTTGCCATCCATTTCAGCGATTCTGTGACCATCAAACCCCCACCACTCTGAAATTTTGTGTCGCTGACAACCTATCTGTAATACCTCGCTTGTGTATGTTATGGCATAAACATCAGACACAAAAATTGACTTGATATAATTTCTTTCTCCTGCGCACGACCACAGGTCGGCACCGCGCAGGTTGGCATCGCACAGGTTGGCATCGCACAGGTTGGCACACTTTCCGCCATCTTCTTCGCGCAACCACCTGCCATGATTATCAATAATTACTGTCAATTCTTCTTTATTCATCATCATCACCTTTCTTGTTTTTGGTCTGCCTTATTGCCTGCCCTTGAATACATAATAGTGAACAATGTTCACCACTGCAATGGTTTAATACAAAGATTTTCGACCAAGCACCAACGCCCATTTATCTCCGCCGATTGGCGAGTCGTTGCACTTCTCCAGCCTGTTGTTGCCATCTATGCGCCCCTGCTCAATCAGCGACCTAGCGCAGCTAGATGCCTTCATCTTGCCTATGCCCAGCTCTTTCGCTATCCGGTGCTGGCTAAATCCCTGCTTGTGCAGCGCCTCATACTCATCGAGCGGCAGAGTGTATATTGGCAAATCCTCGCCTTTACTGCGGTGATAGCTCAACATGTTGCTTATCTTGTGCGCTGTGCTGCCAACCTCTCGCGCGATCTCCTTGTTGCTCATGCCAGCCTTTGCGAGCGAGATTATCCGTTGAGTTGATGCTGCTAGTTTCTGCGCCACCTTTCTGTGTTGGCTCCTAGCTACTGGCGGGATATTGATGCCGCGATGGCGCAACCGGTTAACAACGCATTTCACATAAACCCGGTCAAGTTTCAACCTCTCAGCCGTCTGCGCATACGTCATTCCGTCAATTGTGCATTGAGCGATCTTCGCGCAAACCTCGGTCATGTTGAATCCCATAAACTCAATCATTCTCACGCGAATACCTCCACACCACGAACTTGCTGCACTTCAAATAATCCTTCGCCAGCGTCCGATTGCCGCCGCAAATTTCGATAGCTTCCATCACCGCAACCCGCGATAGGTGATGCCATGCTTCTCGGTACGTTAGTATTGATTCGACTGCCTTAGTTGGAACCTTGCAGCGCTTGCGCACTGTGTCTCTGTGTACATGAAGCTGCCTTGCTGCCGCCGCCTGGCTTCCGTAATTCTTGATTAGAGCTGCACTGATTAGACCATCAAGTACGCGATTTTTAATGCTTTCAAGTGGCTCGCCGTTACGCACGGCGGCCAATGTCATCTCTGTTATTTTTTCCATCACCACCACCGCTGATTTATTGCGCCTCTGTAGGCATTGCGTGACGACTCAGGCAGAATTCAGCACGAACCTGACACCAGTGAGCATTAGCCTTGCTTTCCGCATAAGCCTCCGCTTTCTTCCAGCATCGACGCGCCGCGCTAACGTTACCTTCGCGCTCCATCTGCGCCGCCTTTGCTGACAACTCCTTGAATGTGTTATTCATGACCAACCCCAGCGGTATCAAGTTGAGCTCTGAATTCATCAACCGTTAGCGCCATTCCTTTGCAGTTTTCTGGCAGCTTAACGCACAGCGCGGCACGGGAGGCTTTCCAAAAATCCCACCACGCATCTACTATTCCGTCGAAATAACTTCCATCCGATGAAACACCAAGCATTTCCACTCTAACCTCAACCTCAAGAAATCCAGACTCTTTCATTCTGTTGATAACGAATGCCTCAAACTCTTCCCGCATCTTGTCCATTTAAACCCCCTTAGCTTCCATCAAATCACGAATCGACTTTTCGGCCACCGCGCTAACCTTGTGGCGACCCGTCTCCCAACTACCAATAGTCGAGTGATTGCTGCCGATTGCCTTGGCTAGATCACTCCGACTCATGCCAAGCGCCTTTCGCGCTCGCTTCAATTCATCTGGCGTCATACCATCTCCGTTACTGCGTGTTGACATGACCATGTTGCGTGACTCACTGTTACATTGCAAGTTATTTTTGCGTGATGCAGGCAGAAAAAAGGCCCCTATCAGGAGCCTTTAATACTAACTTTTACAACCAACTTGCCGCCAGCAACCTTTTCTCCCTTCTCCACTGTCATCCGACTGACCTGGCTATCATCCAGCCAAAAACCAGCAGCCGTTAGCGCGTCAAACAGGGATTTCGTGAAGTTGTCCACGTCATAGCGCCGAAGGCTTGGCGGATGCAGGGTGACACTTACGGCCAGCTCACCACCAAGCCCCTCACCATGCAAGCCAAGCCGAACCAACTCGGCAGCAACGGCTGCGCGATACTCCCGGCCCCGCTTTGATAGGATCATCCGGTTGCTGAATGGTGTTTTCCATGCATTGACGCTCGGCGGGAATGGTAGTTCCATCTCATAATCCATGCGCCGCCTCAATACGCTCTAGCGCGATATTGAAATAATTCAGATCTAACTCGATGCCAATAAAGCGGCGGCCAGTGTTGGAGCAGGCGACGCCGGTAGTACCGCTACCCATAAACGGGTCCAGTATAACAACTGGGTCGTAATCTGGCTCTGCAATCAAGTGCTCTAAGAGATTTATTGGCTTTTCAGTTGGATGAACAGCCTTCGAGTGGTGGACCTTCTTGAAATTTATTATTGTTTTCAAGTTATTACTGTGAGTTACAAATCGCCCTTTTACACATAACAGGACAAGCTCATGACATGGCCTCCAGTTGCCTCCCATGCCGAAATTCCCCTTATCCCACACGAGCAAATTTTTTATTTCATATCCTGAGTTTTTGGCTGACTGTATAAATTCAGAAATGCAGTGATGAGAACAAAAGAACATAGATGCGGTATTTTCTTTTGTTACTCTGTAGCACTCAGCAAAAAGACATCACACCAATCTAATGAGTTGTCATTTTTTATACTTACACCGTGGAACTTTCCACCTACCCTTTGTGGTTTTAGATTCATCCCATAAGGCGGATCTGTCAGTATCATATCCACGCTTCCGGTGGGGATCTCTTTCATGCGCTCAAGGCAATCGCCTTGCATCAACCAAACACCTTTATCATTAAACATTCATCTCTCTCCTTGTCTGCTCTAGCAGCTCTCTTTCTGTGCCATATCTGTCCTCGAATGCCTTTCGGCCAGCGTGCACTGCTACGCCGTGGCCGCCGTGGCGATGATGGTTTTGGCATAGAGCGATAACATCGTAGTTGCTCGCCCTCTTACCCATTGTGCCATTACCTATGTGGTGCGCCTCTGCCTGTGTCTCGCCATAACCAAGGTTCCGACAGACTATGCAGCCAGCCGCAACCACTCTGGCGATATGGGCCGATTCAGCTGATGTTGGCTTAGTCATTGCTTGGCGGCTCCGGCAGTAGCATCCAGTGGGTCGGAAGATCGTCATCACAAAATCCGCCATCGTATGAGCACCACGACGCCCCGCAATCAATAGTCTCTCTGCCGATCAGGCATCCTGAGTCATCATAGTGATCCTCTGTCTCACTATAGTGCTGATATGATCCAGCAGTAACGCGATCACCCTTCCTTAAAATTATCTCAGTGCCGTCATTTGGGGCTGAATCAATGTCACGCCACACCCTGCCGCCATCCTCTACGCTAACAAACGGCTCAAATTTATCGATCATCACATCACCTCCATCTTGTTAGATCTACCACTCATAACAAGCGGCCCTGTTTCATATCCTTAAGCCCAAGGCGCTCTGCATAATCCAACAGCTCGCTTACTGGCGGCAAAACGCGCTTAACGTCAGGAACCCAGAAAATTGATATGTCGCTTACTTGCGATCCCAGTTCGCGCCCATTGTCAGTAATAGTCCAGCCCTTGCGCTTTCCATCCTTGATTCGGACAGTTTGATATCCAGCCTCCTCCAACCAAAGGTTGGCGGCCTGAACCACTTTGTGCGAATTGCCGAGGATTTTTGTCAGTGAAACGGGTTCGGACTTTTTGATAATCAGATCGTTGCGCTCTTGGATTTTTGCATCGTATGAATGAGCCAGCTTTGCAATCTGCTCACTGCCAATCCTTGTGAGACTTTCTGCAACCTCGCGCATCATGCGCTCAGCTAGCTCAACTGGAATGTTATCCACCGATTCGCGCAAGTCGATTGCTTGCTGGCGGGCCGCTCTGCCCTTTTCTGTCATGGCTGCAAGCAGGACGTGGTTAGCTGCGTTCATTGTGAAGTGGTATACGTTGCGCTTAATGTTACCTTCTCGCTCAATCGAGATCGTAAAATCTTTGTTAATTTCAAAGTCATGCCTAGTTACCTGCTCATCAAGGCGGGCCTTTGCGTTTGAGGTAGAGAACCCGCAAACCTCTAACAGCCGCTTACCATCAACCGTCATTGTGTTGAAGTCAACAGCGCCAACCTCAATTAGGTGGCGGCCAGCTTGCTCTAAAGTTGTTATTTGCATTTCATCACCTCCGCTTCGAGCTTAAGCATCTCATTGTTTAACTGACGAAGTGCTGCCGCCTTCTTTGATACTGCGTCACGGAATGCGTGATAATGCATCGCCGCATCGTAGCATGACTCACAAAATGACGGATTAACTGATTCAGCACCGGCAAAATCACCAGCGTTAATGAGCCGCCGCCTAATCAGTGACACCCTACGCGAACATCCGCACCGCTCACCGCACTCAGCTTCGTTTGCTGCAAGTCGCGCGCAGTCAAACACCTTTGACATCTTGCGCTCATCGCTTGCTTCTAGTGAGTAGTGAGAGATCCTTCGAGCGTACTCATAGACCTTTTCTTCATGCGTCATGCTTGGTTTTATTGTGTTTATTTTGAATGAGCAGAGATCCATGTTTTTATATCCTTGGCTTTGATTAAGTTAATCAAGGTTAACTCCAAGGCTTTAAATGGTCAACAGCTAAATAGTCCCTCTTTGAATTCTCAACATGCATGATTTGAGCAGTAGCGGATTCAACCCAGAATTTCTCGCCTCTCGCTGAATCGTTTCAGAAACTCTCTTGGCGCATTCCTTCTCGTTGCCCTTACGATGCCATTCCATACCACCTAACTCTTTCACTAAACGCTTCGCTAAGGCCCTAGCGGCGATTCTGTCTTGCTCTGTGATTGCTTTCATGCGCCAGCCCATGCATTTAGGCCAGCCATGAATATCACGGTGATGAACGCAAACGCCAGCGATAGCACAATCAATCCCTTCACTTTCCCACCCCCCTATCTTGCTCGTATTGCGGAAGCGGCATCATTCCGCTTGGCGTCCGCTTGCATCTGTTGCACCAACAGCACCAAGTCGTTATGCGCTCTGTAAACCAATGTGCGTTCTTTTTCTCTCCACACCTCATGCAAATCAACTTGTTCAAGTCCAGCCACCTTCCATTTCGCACTTGGCGCATCTCCCGTGCCACCCGATAAACTCGGCTTCCTGGCTACCATCTCGGAACGACTCTCCGCACGCTTTGCAGTAGACCATTTCGTCGGCATCACCAGCATGGTCAGTGCTCGCTGCTGGCTGGCGCCGTTCACTCAGCTCAGCCTCGCTAAGGCACCAGTGGCAGCCGAAGCCGCCACATTTATTGCAACCATCACGCATCACGCCGCATCCACTGCGAACCTTTTTTACTCTCATACCATTCTCCCGACGTCGGCAAAAAGGTCAGCGCTTGACCATGCCGAGCTTTATTTCCTCAACTCTTGAGATCGCAGACTGCAAGCCAAGCTCATACTGCTTGGGAAGTCCCCATTTCTTATCTCTTAGGTGGCGCAATATGTCATCAAGCAATCTTTCCTCTGCCTCTCTAACCTGCTGCTTTGCGCTCTTGCGTTTTGGCTTCGCCTCCTGCCTGAATGCTGAACCAGACAATATGCGCCTTTGTATTTCTTCGACTGTAGCCATTTTAAACCCCACTCTCCTGCTTGTTCAGCTCAACCAGCAACCCGAGCAGCGTAGCCCCCTCGGCGCTGATTGGACTATGCCCGCCCTCCCAGCGCTCCCACTTGCGCTGGATGATCCCCATCTTTGCAGCCATAGCCGCTTGAGTTAGGCCCAACTGTTGTCGAGCCTGCTTGAGTTGCTCTTTGGTCATTTTTTGTTATCGCACTCTACGCATGGGGCAACCCCATCACCTAAATACTCAGATTTGCAGATTGGGCATTCTGGCAGCTTCTTTGAAATATTAGATTGCCTAAGTTGCAGCGACTCTTCAGGAGTCTTCATCATATCGTTGTAATCTTCCTGCCTCATTTTTGCCACCCATACACAGATTTAACCGCTCCACGCACCTGCTCTTCGTGCTTGTTTCTAGCTGCGTTGGCTAGATACTCAAAGGTTGGGTGGTAGTAACATTCTGGCTTGTGACCATCTTTCTTTTTGTGACCAAGTACTCCGCTTTTCACTGCGGCGTTAAGCGCCTTTCTTATGTCTCTTGGTACAGAGTTGATTATCAACCGAACTCGCTGGTCTAATACCATCTGAACATTACCTTCGTTGACCGTCATTTTGCCTTGATCAATCATGTCCATGATGTGTTCAATGTTGTTTTGCATGCTCATTTCCACATTCCTCTCGCTTTGGCTTGGCACCTTTTTCCTCACCTATTGAGATAACTATACCGACACGGTGACGGCGCAGTAAGTGGTTTTGCGATTATTTTTTCGATTTTATTCGATCCCGTTTTCGCGCTTGTTCAGCTCGTCATACTGGCAGCCATCTGGAATCGTCAGCGGCAGCCCATTGTCCAGCGCCCACGCATAGACCAAATCCATAAACAGCTTCATCTCGCCAGTATCCAGCTTGCTAGTGTGTCGCAGTGCTTGGCGGCGCGTTGATATGCCAGTCACAACGTCAGTATCGAATACATCCTCGTAGCCCAAGAACGTGTGCTTCATCGCGTCTTTGCACCACTCAGGTGTTGCGAACTCTCGCCCGTTTGATATGAGCCAGCGGCTGATTTCTGCAAACCAGCAATGCGCCAATGCATTTTGTGACAGGCTACGCGCCTTCTGTCCTGACAGCTTCACCAGCACAGGCCCATCCTTGAGCATGGCGGCCACGGCTGCCGCCAGCTCTGGAATGTCTCGGCCATCAATGATCGTCATCGTGGTCATCATCAACCTCGACTTTGTTTGCTGCTGGCTTTACGCCTAAACGCCATGCCGGACAGTTGGCATCTAGCCACGCCGCCGCATCCGCCTCGCTCATGCTACCGAAGTAAGACACGTACTCGACTAGGCGTGAGCGGCGGATCTGCTGCTCGATGTCGCACTGTGCCGTCATAACTCCCCCTTGAAAAACCACTGATAGCCATGCCGCTCAACCTTGCGCCGCGCATAACCCCATGCTGTAGCGTACTCAAACCCGAATGCCTGTATCTCAGCCTCTCCTCGCATCTCGTAACGCTGCCCCTCTGTCACGCGCTGGGTGCTAACTGCCACGATGGTTCGGAAATCCCGATTGCGGATTGCCAGCCCCATCTCCCGCGCCCGCTTTGCATAGCCAGACATTGAGCCGTAGGCAACGCCAAACCTATCGGCGCAGTCCTTCTGAGTCATGCCAGCCGCCAGCGCCTCGTAAATCTGCTTTGATCGCGGCGTTACCATCTTGCCGCGATACTCGACCAGTATTTTTTTGGATGCGGTCATCAGAACCACTTATCTCTCGGCGGCTTGCTTGCTTGCTCAGGTTTATTCTCTGCCGTGATTTTCCAGCGGCCCTGCTCCTCATCTGGGATTCCTACAAAGTGCCCGTTCTTGAAAAGCATATAGCCATTTGTTGGTTGCCCCCTGCGTCGCTTTACGTTCAGCAACTCAGCCACGTTTTGCATTGGTGTATTCGGGTCGTAAATGCATTCACGGTGAACCATTACGATCTTGTCAGCGTCTTGCTCAATGCTGCCGCTATCACGAAGGTCTGCCGCAACGGGGCGTTTGCTGCCAACGCGCTTTTCAACGTCACGCGACAACTGAAACAGGCCAATAACTGGGATCTTCTGCTCCTTTGCCAGCAATTTCAGCTTTCGCGTAATGTCTGCAATTGCCAAGTCGTGGCGGCTGAACTTGCCACCAATCTCCATCAAGCCGACGTAGTCAACTATCAGCGCCCCCACGTTCTTATGCTCTGCCGTGAACTCTTTGCACTGCTGGATCACCTCGTCAATTGAACATCCGGCGGCGTCATCAATGAAAAACGGCTTGCCTCTGACCTCTTCGATAGCTCGCCCGAACTGGCCTGATTCGCTCCCCTCGAATATGCGGCGCTCTAGGTCATCGACTGACAGGTTAGACAGGGCAAGGATTGATCGCTCTGCAACCTCAACCCCTTCCATCTCTAGCGACTTGTATAAAACCGCTTTGCCTTGGTTGATTGCCAGCTCGTTAGCAACAGCCACGGCAAGCTCGGTGTTATGGGTCATAATATATCCATTTGTGGCGTACAAATGCCGCTCATGGTCAACCATTATGCACACGCATTCCTCTTCGCCGTGAGGCTCAACTGAGATGATTCTAACTGATGCATCTGAGAACCGTGACTCATCAGAAATGTTTGCCAGAAGTCTTGGTGATTTGATCTCACCAATCACCTTTGACGGAAGTCTTGCGCATAGCTTGTATGCCGTTCTTCCTTGCAGGATTTCACCTTTGTATGTGTAACGAACATTCTCTTTGGTTGTTTTCCTTGCCACACCACCAACTGAATGAATCAATTCAGCCAAATCATCGCGCAACTGTTCGCTAGACGATGAGAACATCACAGACCCGCTCTTTTCAACCCACCCATCTGTTTCGAGCAACCCGCACAGGACGCCAACCCTTGTTGCGTATCCGCAATTGAACACCTCTCTTGGTACGAACTTTTCATAAGATCGGCATCCAATAAGACCAAGCCTGCGAACTTCCTCTAGCAACTGGTTTTCCTGGCCTTTGGGTGTGGTAATGCAATAATCAATCCCAGAATTTCCGACAAGATTTGCCACTACGCAACTAGCCTTAACCCTGTCGGTGATGTAATCATCTGGATTTGATAGCTTAAGCACCTTGGTTAGAGACCCATCACCAAGAAGAACACCAAGCAGCCATCCATCAATACCAATTTCATGGCTGCCAAAGTAGCCAGATATTGCAGGAACGTACATTCTTCTGTTGTGTCTGGTTATGGAGTTCATTCGCGCCATCTCTGCGGTATCCATTACCTTTCTGCCATTAAATCTGCATGATGATACTTCCCACAGGTGGCTGTCGGCGCAAATTGATTCCCGACCATCTTCAAATGTAACCTTGTATGTTTTGCGATTACCTTGCGGGAAAACGCCAACGACATAGCTTTCAGATCCATCTACTGATGCAAGTTTGTCACCAACCTGTACATCTCCATGGGTTGTCCAGCCACCATCAGAAAGCAGGATTTTTTCTGAAAGTGGCATCGCTTTCCCAGAGCCAGGGCGCCCAGCGATAACGATGAAGTCCGTCATTCCGATAGTGCCAAACGCTTGATCCATACCACCTTGATTAAGTCTTACACCCTTTGGTGTCTCGCCGTTGTAAATCTTGATCCGGTGATTTGCAAACTCCTCTGCCAAATCAAACAGGCTTCGCGGCTTCTGTCGCTCCACTCCGAAATCCAGCGAGGCTAAAGCGTCACGAGCCGCCGTCATGGCCTCAAGCGGATTCTGGGTATCTATGATTGTCTGCTGCACCTCTTGGAGTTTTTGCAGTGCTGTAGCCATCGCGTGGTTTGCTTTGATGATCTTGGCGTAGTGCTCGGCGTTAGCATCACTAACCCCAGATTTCATCATCTCAACAACCCAAGCGAAATTGCACTCCGCTGGCAGCTCCCCGCGATTGCCTGCCAGCGTCACCTCTTCAGAGACGGTTGTTAGGTCTACAGGGCGGCCATTAGCGGCAATGCGCTTGATTGCCGCGCACACAAAGCGCGTTCCTGTGGTGCTGTAGTACTCAGGCTTGGTAATACTTATCGCCTTGGCACAGCGTGACGTGTAGTTGGTGATTGCCGCACCCAATAGGCGGGACTCGTATTCGTATTGGTTGATCATCTTGCGTATTTCCCCTCAATCACCTTTATCAGGTTTGCTTCGTTTATCAGCCACTCAAGGTCAGCTTTCCACTCTCTGTCATTATTGCCAGTTAGGTGCGGGCATTGAGCAACGTATGCAAAGTAAGCATCCCACCACGCTAGCCCGTTTATCCCTCCGTGATCAGGGTGGCTCAATCCTGAGAACCATCTTGCTTTTAACGCTTTCTTGCGTTTCTCGCTCCACACTCTGGTGCGTGTCAGCATCGGTAAGTGCTTGTGATAAAGGTCTATCACGGCTTGATGGGGGACTGGTTTTGCCTTCTCCCTCTTGCCTTCACGGTCGGCTTCTGCCGACAAGATTATTTCTCTATTCTCTTCTAATCTATTCTCTTCTTTCATGACTGCGTCAGCGATTTGCTTGATTGAGTCATGATTTTCAATTTCCTTTCCGTCTGTTTTTGCAACAACTCCCCCTGATTTATCCTTTAGGCCGCCGATTATTGCGCGCATATCCTTGTTGCTGGTCATTGATTGATCTAGTCGCTTGGCTAATTTCATACAGGTAATCACCCCATCTGAGTTTTCAAACAGGCCAACTTTAATGAAATAGCGCATCATTTCTTCAACCTTTTGCACCGTGCTGCCGGTGTTTCTGGCAATGATACGGGCGTCATGCTCAAGGCTGAATGTTATGTTGTCCACCTCAACCTTTCCTGCTATCAGTTCTATGCAGTACCAGTACAGACCGTAACCATCAAGGCCGTAATCGAGAAGCACGTTTTGGAGCTTGCTGTCTGCGTTTGCGTTACTGTCATGCTTGAACCACTTCAATTTTTATCCTCCCCCAGCGCCACCAGTTCGGAAACCTTCATTCCAAGCGCATCAGCAACTTGCTTTAGCTTGTCGGTGGTAATGCTTGAGCGGTTAACAAGCTGGCTAACGGCTGATTCATACATACCCAAGCGCTCTGCTAGTTGCTTCTGGGTCAGCTCGCGCATTGCCAGCGCCACACGGATTGATTTAGATACGTTCACTTGCATTCCTCTTGTGTGTTTCGATGCGATAATGATGTTCTAGAATTAAAGTCATGTCAATACATAAAAAGATTACTTTTGTTCTTGATAGCAAGCGCCACCATGCTAAGATTCATCCATCAACGGCGAGGCCGGATAACGATAGGTGAGTGATGGACGCAAAAACACAATTCCAGCGCGATTGGCTGGATGCGAACTGGGATAGGTTCGTTAATGGCGGTATCGAGGATGCGCACGGTAGGTTGATTGCGGTGGCTGATGCGCTGGCGTATATCAGCAAGGATGACCACCGCGCAATCAATGCAGCCTTCTCGCTTGGAAGTGGATATCTGTGGTGCACGGTAGAACGCATTGCCAAGGCTTACCTGCTAGATGTTGTGGTGAGCGAGCTGTGGGCTAATCATCTGGCTGGGTTGGAAGATGGACAATAAAGCAAAAGCGCTCTCAGCGGCTCTACAGCGAATCGAACTCTGCGAGAGTATGGTTGTGACTGTCAAGATGCAGGGATTCACTCCTGAGCCTCCTGATGGCCTTCTGCGCGAACTTGAGACGGAACTAGGGCGGCCAGTGCAGATCGCATGGCAGCAAATCACAAAGCGCGACATTCCGCGCACAAACAACGGAGTTATCACTGATGGAGTTTCAGCAGAGCAACGATACTACGAAGAAGCCGCAAGGCGCGGGGCCAGAACAGGCGACTGATGCAGCGATGGCGTTTTATTCCGAGTGCGCAAAGCGCGTTGGTATGGATTTAAAAGACTGGCTCGAATCAGAGCCATTTTAATAAAAATAACTTGGCTTGCCTGTGTGAATCACGCATAATACACAGGCAATCTAACGAGGTGATGGCATGAAAGTTTATAAGGCGATTAGTGAGGTATCAGGCGAAATGCTGACTGGTATCGCAAAAGACAGAAAAAACCAGCAGCAAGGATTTATGTTTCGCGGGATTGATGCTGTTTACAATGCGCTTGCTCCAGCACTGGTTAAGCATGGGCTACTAATACTTCCGCGAATTACAAGTCGCACTGTTACTGAACGGGCTACCAAGAGTGGCGGCGCGTTGTTTTATGTCGTGGTTGAGGCGGAGTTTGACTTTGTGTCCACTGAGGATGGCTCAAAGCACACAGTAAAAACCTACGGGGAAGCAATGGACTCTGGCGACAAGGCCACCAACAAGGCCATGTCTATCGCTTACAAGTATGCAGCTTTTCAAGCGTTCTGTATTCCAACAGAGGATACGGCAATCGACGCTGACGAAACAGCTCACAATGTCGCATCACAGCCGCGCAATAACCAGCCTCAGAGCGCCCAGCAGCAATCCAAGCAACCGCTTGATACCCTAGAGGGGCAAACGCTCAACGCTGTCGTTCAGTGGCTCTCAGAAGGATTGACGGTCGAGCACGTAGCCGAGCGCCTTGGCAGCAAATACATCCTGCATCCGGCAGTGATGCAAAAAATCAAATCCATGTCAGAAGGTAAGTAGAAAATGACTCATATTGTTCAAGGCAAGATCCGCAAAGCCCCATTCATCAAAGAAGGTTGCGGCCCCGATGGCATGTCAAAGATGTACGCCGTAGAGCTGGCGGAAGTCGCGAAGGATTACAAGAGCGGCGAGAAGTCATACACCAATTACAAGGCGATGTTTTTCGCCAAGACTCAGAACGCGCAGGCATACTATGACCAGGCGCTGGCAGAAGGCAGCTACATTGTCGTCTCATGTGAGAAACTAAAGATCGAGCAGCGCGAGCACAACGGTACAACATACATCACGCTGATGATGGATGGCCCGCGGCTTGATGGCGCAAACTATCCAGAGCAAGGCCAGCAGCAAGCCAGCCAGCAATATCAACAGCAGCAGCGCCAGCTGGCACAGCAGCAGTGGGAGAACCCGCAGCAGCAGCGCCATCCAGCATACAGCGAGCCAACTATGGATTTCTCGGATGACATCCCATTTGCTCCAATTTGCCTGCAATTCGGCGGCCTGCACAACTGCATTTGACAACAACAGCGCCGCCCCGAGTGGGCGGCTTTGAGGTGAGTGATGATTGATTTAGACGCTATCGAAAAAGAGTGCCAGCAGATGATCGCCGATGGACTTGGCTTTATCGCGCCGAAGTCGTGCGGAAATGCTGAGATTGTGGCCGAGCTGGTGGCTGAGTTTAAGACAGGAAATCAGTACGCTGACGCCTTAGAGGTTGTAATTGGTGAAATTATTACCATAGTTGATGATTTAGGATATGAAGAGCTTCGCAATACGCTAGTCGAACTAATGGAGTCCATTGGGATCAAAATGGAAAAGCGAATTGAAACGAGAACTTTGCAGTGATGGCACGAGCAGTAACAGACTATTACCGCGCATCAAGTCACGCCGAGGCGCTTTACTGGTTAACAACCAACGGCTTCAAGAACATTAACGGAAGCTGGATTGATGGTCGCAACCGCTACGCTGTGCCGGAAGTGATGCAGGCAAGCGGCAAAATTGTGATCCGTATCGGAGTATGAACAAGCCCCGCCAAGTGCGGGATTTTTTATACCTAAAACACTTGCGCTTGTGTGAGTCACGCATTAATATTTGTTTATCAACAGCGCAAAGGAGTGGCAAAAAATGAAAGCATATTCGGTTAGTGGGGTTACAAAGTCAGGTCGAGATATGGAAATGCAGGTTAGAGCAAAAGACATCGAGCAGGCTGATATGATTGCTAGTGTGTATTTCGAGTTCTACGCGATTCTGGGGGCTAAATGAATTACCGACTATCAGGCACAGAAGAGTTGATTGAGGCAACGCTGGAGCGCATCGCAAAGCGCAAGCAGCTGGAGCTGGATGGTAAGGCGCGGAAGGCTACTGCGGCAGAGGTTAAGCGTGCTGCAATCCTCAAGGAGATTGAGCGGCGGCAAGAGGAAAAGATGGTTGATCGAGAAATGGCGGAAGTATGGGACGTTTGATTGTTGCCGCTCTGCTTGTTATCGCTGCCGCGCTAGTCGATGGAGGCGTTAACGGAGGTTATGAGTCTGGCGTTGTGCATGAGCTGCCAGCGCCACACGTTCAGCAATGCTACGCGATAATCGAATTGGGTGGTGGATTCTGTCAGTTTAGGTTATGATGTTCCTAGCAATCACCATCACCCGCCATCTTTTGCCCTCTTCTTGAGGGCTTTTTTACATCAGGAGAATGCTATGGGAACTTTCGTTGTAACGGCTGGTCACTCGAACACCGACCCTGGCGCTGTAGCTAACGGGCGCAAAGAGGCGGATATTGCCTGTGATATGCGCAACATGATTGCCAGCAAGTTGCTGGCTCTTGGTCACAAGGTTTTCACAGATGGAGATGGAAAGGAAAACCAGCCGCTAAGCAAGGCGATCAAGCTGGTCAGCAACGGGCTGGCAATTGAAATCCACTGTAACGCGGCGAGCAATCCGGCGGCTACTGGGGTCGAGTGCATCGGCCTGCCGAAGCACAAAGCGCTGTGTCAGCGGCTATCCAATGCCATTGCGGCCACCACGAAAGACAATGTGCGCGGGGATAATGGCTGGATTGACCAGTCGAAATCTGCCCGTGGAAAGCTTGGATTTGTCGAAGCTGGCGGGATTATCGTTGAGCTGTTTTTCCTCAGCAACAAGGGAGACCTTGAGCGATACGATGAGGTTAAATGGCTGGTCGCGTCTGCGATTGTTGGCGAGCTGGTGAAATGAAGAAAGCCCCCGATATGGGGGCTATTTTTATTGGATGAACGCCATGCATACAACTGGCGATAGCAGTGATATTACGCTTGACTGTATGTTTCCTCTGGTGGTGGTCAAGTTTAAGCTAATTGTTGCTGATTCATTTGGTGGGAAATTAGCAACGTAGCTCATAACTTGATTTGTGAATGAGAAGCTGCTAGCGCTCCATAGAACGGATGCCACTCTTACTGACGCAATACTTACTCCATTTTTCAGTATGTTTAAGTATATTTCTGCCGTGTTGCCCTCTCCAACGTTTTTTACCACCCCCCCTCCGGTGACGTTAAACGCCATCGTGGCAATCTTTCTTGTCCTGCTGTATGGCTCAAAATAGCAACTCCCAGCCCCATTGGAAAAGCTAAGCGTCTTACACACATCGCCCACCAGTCTGTTTGCGTATATGGTACCTAGCACATTGCAGTTTTCAGCGATAGTGATGTTGTTCATCGTTCCGGCGTTGGCGTTTACTGTTCCAGTGAAATTACCGCCTGAAAAGTAAACATCACTTCCGTGGATTCTTCCGTCTGAGGTAATCCCAGCGTTCCACTGCTTCCCGTGAGCTCCAAACTGTCCATTTGGGTTTTCCCCAATCCACAAATCACCACCCCTAAATGAGCCGCCCTCAATGATGGTGCCGACAAGGTGCTGCACGTTGATGTACTTGGCAATCACACTTCCGATTTCCGCATCATCAAGCAGCAGCTTGTTCATGTAGACCACGCCGTCCTTGATGACAAACGGCGCCCTCTCGTCTCCATTGCGCCCGAGCACAACAAAAACATCAGCGTCAACTATGAATTTTATTCGAGTCACGCCGTCAGGGTCTTGCTCTGCCATCAAACCGAAGCCGCCAATTATGTCGTTAATGCTGGCCTTCGTTGACCACATCGCATTCATCGTCTTACCATCGTTGGTGGTGCCTGCGGTGGCAGTGGTCTGAATGGCTGCGGTGTTGCTGTCAACAGTAGCTTGAACAGTATCAACCCGCTGACTCAGCGCCGTATCCGCGCTAGTCCTTGCGGTGATTTCGCTCTGAATGGCTGCGGTGTTGCTTCCAGTTATGGCGGTAACTGTATCAATCCTCTGCCCTAGAGCCTTGTCAGCATCCTGCCTTGCGGTTGTTTCTGTTTTTACCGCTGTATCTATCACTGGGATCTTCTCAATCTCTTGGCGCAGCTCATCTTTTAGCGCGTCAGCTCCAATCTCTCCAGCTATCACATCTAGCACCGAATCAGCATCGCGCGTGGTGCTGGCCTGTAGCGCAAACAGCGGCCCCTTTCCGTATGCGTTGATGGCTCGAATCCAGTAGTAATGCACTGTGCCAGTTTGCAGCCCGCTATGCGTAAGTTGTGCGCCATAGCCGAGACGCTGAGCGGTCGCCTCAACTTGGCTTAGTTGCAGCGGCGTCCGGTAGTAGAAATATTCAAACTCGGTGCCGTAGGTGCTGGTTGTGGCGATGCGCGGGGTGAGCGTGATATCCCAGTTTCCAGCCCGAATATCCACAGCGGTCACTGCGGCAGGCGTGGCCACTGAGAATGCAATGGTGGCTTTGTCGCTCATGCCGCCAGTCATGCCAACAGCCCGCATTTCAGCCACGTAATCACCAACAGGCAGGCCGCCAAGCCGGTGCAGGTTGCGCGGCTCCTGCGCCGTGTAGATGGTCACATTTCCGCGCTTGATGTTGATGTTTGTGTAGGCCGTCATGGCAGAGTTGCGCCAAGTCAGCAGGCCCTGCACCACCTCGCCGATTGTCTCGACCTGAAAAGTTAGATCGCTCGGCGTGGCAGGTCCGCCGCCTGGCAGGTTAACGAGCGGGGGACGGTTGATTGGTTTGCCTATTAGGTCGTCCCAAATGGCAACGCCATCCTCTCGAACAGTCAGTTTTACAGTGCCGCCGATTGGGTCATGCTCCCACTCAACAACGCGAAACTCTCGATCCATCTCGATTTCTGGCACCTTGAGTCGCACGTATGCCCCTGGCATAACCGCATAACCCTTTAGGTTCATGGTGAAGCTAAGGGTTTGCCCAAGGCGGTTGCGGCGCAGCACCACGTTAGCCAGCCGCTGGGCTTGGTAGTAGCTGGACACGAAGCGCAATTTCAGGTCTTGGCTCTGCTCCTGACCATCCTCCTCCAGCCACTCGGCAACCTGCACGGCGGGATAGTCGGTCTCGACCCACATTTGCTCAGGGTCGATGAAAGTACCTTGCACGGTATTCAGGCGCTCGCGGCTGCTCGACTCCGGGGTGATGTCGATGTTGCTGATGATGTCGCCGGAGTTGATCGTTACCGCGGCAGGGCCGTAGTATGCGCCAGCCTGCACGCCAATCAGACCGCCGAACCAAGTAAGCTCGCCAGCCATTGCCGCCAACATATCGTCAATAGTGGATGCAGGGCGCTCGTTTAGGTCGAGGCAGCCGTTAATTGTGTAGCGTTTTTCCAGCTTACCTTTCGGATCTGTAACTACTTCATCGCAGATTGTTGCAGCTGCTTTGAATGCCTCCCAGTCGATTCGATTATCGGCAACCATCATTTTCGGGTGGTGGCGAATGAAGTCGAGCAGCACTAGCGCGGCGTTATCGCTCCACTTTGTCTGACCGTCTCGCGGGTCGAATACTTGCTTACCCCACACCTCAACCTTGACGTTAGGGATGCCCGCGCTGTATTTTTGCTGATCGAACAGCATTGAGACGCGCAAGGATGCCAGACCCTTGAGGATCATGTCAGGCTTCCAGCTTGGGCAGTTTGCCAAGAGGAACTGGCTTGCAGTCTGCGGGTTGTTAAGCAGCTCATAAGCCGCCTTGCTGCCATATGTCTGGATCTCGTCATCGTTGAACCAGATGCGGCCAATGCGATCCACTGGATGGCCCGCCAGAATGATTACCTGATGCAGCCACTCCACGTACCCCTGATTAGTTTCTGGATCCGTGCCTTCATCCTGCCAGCCGCCAATCTCCTCTTCCGCGAATGCCAGCAGCCCTGATTTAACTGTGTGACCATAAACCCAATCGACTGGGGCGTTAGATGAGCGCAGAACCTGTTTACGCTCAGCTTGTCCCCTCGCCTGATTTGGCATCCTCGGCTTCATCATTAGCGACATTGCTACAGACAAGACGCTCATGGCGATAGCTGTTGCTAGCGCGGCGTTAGCAACCACCCACGCAACAACAGCACCAACGGCAGCAGCCATTATTCAACCCTCCAAATAGTTTTAGTTTCTTCTGTGGTTAGGCCAAGGCCGCGCTCTGGATCCATTGTCCAAACTCCGTTACCCCACACGACACCAACCCCGCCGCCAGAAAGTCGCACGATATCGCCTCTGTTTGGTGTATCGGTGCGCTCAAAATGGCGGTCTAGTGCATCAGCAATCGATCCATGCTCTACAAGCGCACGAGCGGCCCCCATTTCGCTTTCGTACTTGCCTCGATACTCTGCGGCCGGGTCTTTCCCGCATACAGCCAAGGCGCAATCAGCGGCCAGTATGGAGCAATCAAATTCGCCCCATTTGAACGGCTGGTCGCGGTATTTGTGCAGCACTTCAACAAGCGCGGTTTGCCAGTGATGAATTCTCATATCAGCCCTTATAAATGAATGGAGGTGAGTCTCGTTTGCTTCCCCAGTAAATTGTCCTTTCGCTCATTTCCCCCACGCAGCGGAAGCAGTGGTCGTCAGGGTATCGCAGCAAATGGCTATCTTCCGTGTATCGCCATGAGCAAATCGATTGCCAGCCTTCCAGCTCGTTAGCGCACGAATAGTTGACGGTGTTTTCGTCGCCAGTTACAGCCGATACAGAAGTTATTTTGCCAGCAAAGGCAACGGCGGTTGATTTCACTTGCCCGTCAGCGCCATAGGTAAACATGACGATTTGAACTTGCGAGCCGACCATCTTTTCGTTTAGCGCAAGCGCCAGCATTGACGAATCAATGAGCGCTAGTGACAGGGTTATATCCTTTGGCGATGTGCTGCCGTCTGATTTGCTTGGGGATATTGAGCCAAGCGACCCAAGGCCAAGGTAAAGCTCGCCGTTGATAACAACCTCGCCAACTCCGGTATGCACCCGCACAGGGGCTGATGGTGCCATAATTTCAACGGCAAACCCCATCTCAACGTGACCGGATGCCAAGTCGTTGATGATGGATTGTGTGTAAGGGTGGTACATCATGACGCGATAGCCTCCACGAAATTCAGCGATAGTGAGTTACTGAATGCTGGGCGGCGGGAAGGGCCGCTGTCGTTGCTATCCAGCAGGAACAGGCCGCGCGGGTTATCGACAATGACAGGTGCTCCATTCTGTGGCGCTCGGCGCAGCTTCGGGGCGATCATGATTAGCGCCCGCCCGTTGATGTCAGACCACGCATCATCCGCCACCATTTTCAGCTCGTCGCCCACTTGCAGATATGAACCGCGCTCAAGCACCTTTTGGCTCGGTGTCCATCCTGCGGTTTGCAGTGTAGAGCCGGACTGCCCAACGCCGAACACGACAGGCGCACCCTTCGGCACTGTGCCTTGCCGCCCGTAGTCACCCAACCAGATTCGCCCAGCCATACCGTCAAGCTGAAACAGGATGGATTCGAGCTGGCGGCTCTCCCAGTCTGTCAGGCTGCCAAGCTGCATTTCGATAGCCCAGTGCGAGCCGCCAAAGCCCACTGTTTGCACAGCGCCAGTCCACGGGCTGCGGTTTGTTTTCGTGTTCGATTTTAGCTTCACGCTCATCGACTCTGGCCGGATAAAGTCCGGCAACTCTAAATCTGCCATAGCGCCCCCTTGGTAATACTTGATTGTACCACGAATAAAAAATGCAAAATAAACCTTGCGGAATGTATACGATCAGGTATACAGTTGAGTTGCACAAACAAACGAGGTGATGATATGGAACTGAAATACCCAGTGATGATAACTCTTCGCCAAATCCGAGCAGCACACCCATGTGAAAGAGTCTGGAAGAAAGTGCTTGCGGCAAATGGTGGAACTAAAGCAGACCTGGATTCCGAGTTTGAGCTGGCAAGCATCATCGACAGCAATGACCTTCATGATTGCTTGTGGGCATTACAATGCAAGCCGGAGTATCAGCACATCTGTCGCAAGTTCGCAGTTGTTTGCGCTGACGAAGTTTCCGCATTAATGACAGATGAGCGGAGTTTGGTGGCTCTAAATGTGGCATGGTCACACTCGTGCGGAGAGGCATCTGATGGAGAGCTTGCAGCCGCTTGTGCAGGCGCTCGGGGCGCCGCTTGGGCAGCCACTCTGAACGCCGCTTGGGCAGGCGCTGATGCAGCCGCTCGGGAAGCAGCTTGGGACGCCGCTGGGGAAGCCGCTTGTGAAGGCGCTTGGGACGCCGCTCGGTACGCCGCTTGGGAGTACCCATCTAAAGTTTTGCGCCGCGCACTAACAACTGGCGAGATTTCCCGAAAATGCCAAAAATCCTAACCTGCCCAATCTGCGGCGTGATGGTTAGAACCAAAGTCAATGCCGAGACGTGCGGGGCTCATAACTGCCGCATGACGCACTATCGGCGTAAGAAGGCGAAAGCCAAATTAATGAAAAATGAGATGGAGAAATAAACATGGAAATTATCCTTATCCCGCTCTGGCTGCTTGGTTGCGTACTCGTCACCATGCTGGCCGAAAGCAAGGGGCAGACTGGCATCTTAGCTTTCCTGTTGTCATTCCTGCTGTCTCCGGTGCTGATGCTGCTGGTCGTGCTGTGTCGCCCGAACTTCAAGCGCGAAGAGATCGAGGCCAAGCGCCATGCTGAGTTGCTGGAAGCGGCAAGGAATTCAAAGTAAAACAAAGGGGCCGCAATGGCCCCTCTCTTATACCCCTAGCGTCTTTCTGATGCGACCATTCGTTGCCGCATCACGCTGAACCTCGTTAAGCGCGTTTTTCGTGGCTCTGTCCACAACCTCAGCGAGCGCCTGATCGCCGTTTCCGGTAATGGTTTGGTAAACGTTAACGACCATTCCGCCGCTATCACCACTCATCGCACTAGCAGCCATTGCGGCGGTCTTCTTGCGGCTGGTGACGCTGGCAGGCCCCTTCACAATTTCCGGCCCGTTCTCTCCTACAATGCCCCACTGACCTGAGCCAATGTTGCCGCCATTATCGAACATGCCTGCAAATCCGCCGATGGCTTGTCCCGCAACAATACCAACAGATATTGCACCTTGCGCCCTGATTAAGTTTGCGGCCATTGTGCCAGATAGTAACCCGCCTAGCAGGCTTTCATGCGCCATTGCAGCCGCCGCCGCCTGTTCTGTTGACACGATGATGGATGGGATTGCTAACGCCTTTTGCGCGGCAAGCATTCCCTGCATTAGCCCGCTGTTCTCTTTTCCTGAATCCCTGAGCATGTCAGCAATCGTTCCTGTCATGAATTGCGTTTGCTGGATAAGGATGTTTGCAGAGTCTGAGGCGAGTTGCCGCTGTTTTTCTAGCTCCTGCTTCTGTATTGCTGTGCGGTCTGCCTCGTAGCGCTGCTTGATGGCGCTTAGGTTTAGCTGGTATTGCTCCTCGGAGATTAGGTCGTTGTTATAGGCCGCTTGGTTTTCTATCATCCGCTGCCCACGCTCATTCCTAGCCTTGTCCAGCTCACTGGCGTTTAGCGCTTCCATGCGGGCGTTGAACTCGCCAGCCGAAGCAAGTCGCCTCTGGTAATCGTCCTCTTCCGCCTGCTGCTCCCTGGCTAGCGCTGAGATCTTGGCGTCATATGCTCGCTTGGCGGCTTCGGCGGCCTTCTTGGCTTTCTTATCATCCTCTGGGTCAGATATTGCTGCAAACTTAACATCTTCAGGCTGATCTGTTCCGCCGCTCAATATCTTCTTGCGCTTCTCCATTAGTTTTCTGTACATGGCGAGCATTGCGTCAGTCTCGGTTTGCAGCCGCTCTCTTAACCCTTCTGGAACTATTGCGCCATCAAGGTTTAGCATGTTTGCCCTTGCGTTTAACCTAACCAGCTGCTGCTCAACTTCGCCTATTGTCTTGTCAACCTCTGCAACGCTAAGCTCCTTCATTGAGCTGGTAAGCTGTCTCACCCTATCGGTAAGTGTTGCGGTCGGGTCGGCAGCTTCGTTTGCTCGTGACGAAAATGCAAAAATCGCGCTGGCAGCAAGAACTGCAACACCAACTGGCCCACCAAGCAACGCCATGGCTCCAGACATTGCCCTGCCAGTGACAGCCGCGCCAGCTTGAGCGGCAGATAGCCTTGATGTTGCTGCTGATAGTGAATTTTCTGCCCCAGCTAGTAGCGCAGTATCTGCGGCCAGCCGCTCCCTGAATCGGCTGGCCTGATTCTCTGTTGTCGCCCCCTTGATGCGCTGCGTCCAGTTCGCAACTTGCGCTTGCAATAATGCGACCTCTGCACTGGCCGCTGTTGTTGCCGCCTTGGCCCCATTCAGTTCAGCAACAGCAAGCGCCCTAGATGCAGCTGCGGCTGACACCTTTGCCGTTGTGGCCTGAGCTAGCCCACCAGCAAGCCTGGCACCCATAACAGCAGCAAGAGCTGTTCCTGCGTCGGCAAGTGTGTCTAGGTTGTTTGATAGGCCAACGGCTGCATCTCCGTAAGCCTCTGTGACCGCAATGGCCGCCTTATTCTCTCCGATCCATTTCGTCAGGTTGTTCTGCGCTTTGGCTATATTCGCCTCAGCCGTAACAGACATTTTCTCAAACTCAGATTGAATCTGTGCAGCGGCCTTACTTTGACCGTTCCATGCGTTGTATAGCACCTCGGTTGTTAGCTCTCCTTCCGCCGCCATGCTCTTTAGCTGGCCTCTGGCAACTCCAAGGCTGTCGGCGAGCGCCTGCATAAGCCTTGGCGCGGCCTCATTGACTGAGTTGAACTCCTCTCCGCGCAACGCGCCAGCGCCAAAGGCTTGGGAAAGCTGGACAATTGCGCCCTCTGCTTCTGACGCTGTTGCGCCAGATACGCTCATGGCCTTAGCTATCGTTTCAACCATACCGCCAATGGTTTCGCCTTCCTTGATGTATTCGGCTGTGGCGCTGGATAGTCTTCCGTATAGAGTTGCCGTGGCCTCAAGTGATGATCTTGACTCTTGAGCAATAGCAAAAACACGATCCTGGACTTGGGCTAGAGTTTCATGGTCTTTTACTGAGTTAACCAGTTTATTGCTAACGGTTGTCCACGCATCGGCGTATTTTATTACCTCTGATGCAGCCATGGCAGCTGATAGCCCGGCTACCGCGCCAGTGAGCCGCTTTATTGTGCCTGCCGCCTGCCCCGCTGTGTCAGTCAGCGATCCAACACTCTGCTCGGTGCTCCTACCCTGCCGTTCAAGCCTTTGAAGCTCCCTTGTTGCGCTTGGAATATCACCAGCCCTAATCCTGATATCTAATTCTGCCGTGGCCATGTCAGCCCCTCCGCTGTGTAGTATTCGCTCATTCTACCGCATAAACGAAAAAGCCCCCTACTTGGGGGCGTTGCGAGCGTCATAGATGGCGCGGATCACTTCGATTTCCAGCGGGGTCAGCTTGTGGCCTGTTACCGCCTGCCATCCTGCTATCTGCTGCCAGTCCATCGAGCCGCCTGTATCAAACTGGCGCATCAGGCCCATGATGTAAAGCAGCTCTTCGGGAGGTTCTCCGGTTTTCAGTGCCTTTGGCTTTTTGCCTGTAGCCTTCCAAACTGCGGTTAGGCTTTGGCGGCGCGTTTGCTGGTTTTTTTCTCCGGTGCTGCGGTCAAGCTCCCACTCTCGCTTGAGCCAGTCGATAAGCTCTGAGACTTTTTTTTAACGAAGCTATCAGGGTCGGAGGCTGCGCGGTCAATCTTCTGAACCACTTGGGCGGCCACGCCTTTCAGCTCGTCACATTGCAGCAGTTCGATGAAGTTTTCCAGCGTCAGCTCATCGTCAAAGCTCCACGAATCAACCAGAGCGAATGCGGTCGAAAGGTTGATGCGGGTCTCGGCTGCCTCGTCAAACTTGCCAGCCTGCTCAAGCTCAAGCCGCTCCCGGTGGAATGGCAGGGCAGCAGCCAGGAACTCGGTAGAGGATAGCTGTCGGACGGTCAGGTGCTCACCGTGGAATAGTTCCACCCTGGCGGTTTTGGTTGCTTGGTAATCGCGGAATGATGCCATTATTCATCACCTTTCTGTTGAATGAGCGGGAGAACCAGTTGCAGCTTTTGAGTGATCGCTTCTAGTTCGCTTGATAGTGCATATTTTTCTTGGCGGCGCTGGGCAAGTCCGCGCCCGTGGAATGTTCCATTGCTGATTGATGTGGATTCGCGGCGGGAGAAGTCACTCATCATGAAATCAATCTCGGCCCGCTGGCGTAACATGTCAGCCATCCAGTTTAAGGCGTTGATGTATGCCACTTTGAATTCGGCAGCCTTCTTTCCGGTAAAGCCCATGACAAGGTACGCCATTCCGTCTCGGGTTATTCTACACACCCTTTCCGGCCTTCCATTTGCTAAGTCATTGTTTTCATAGCTAAACGCAAAATCGCAAAATTGAGTTTAGTGAAATCCTCTCCGCAATCTAGATTGTCTATGCGCCGAAGAATATCTGCATGGCGCTTACCAAACAGCTCTGCAATCTTGCGTGACGTAGTGGTAACTTGCTCACCTTGTGCGGTAACGAGCTGGCGGAATAATTCGATGTTGTGCATTTTGATATCCTTGTCATGGAAGTCTTGAAGGTTGCGGCAGGCGTTGACTAAGCGCTTTTCGGATGCCTCCTAGCCGCTCATTGATTATACAGCCAAAAAGAGAAAGCCCCAAACTGGGGCTCTCTGTTACACCTTTGGAACTCGCGTGATAGACACGTTTGTTCCGGTTGCGAGGTCTGGATCGAAAGTGAGCGCCACCTCCATCATGATATCTTCCGGCCCTGAGATCTCCGGCCACGCATCAGAAGGCATAACCTTGGTCGCCGCAAATACGTACTTATTGCCCCCTCCATCCTTGCACTCGAAAGAAAGCGCAATGCGAGCCTCTGTTTGTGCCTTTTCAGCCAGCGCGGAATCCTCATAGTAGAGGGTTGCGTTGCCTGTTACGTTGCTGGTGCGGTGGGTGATCGGCAGGCTCTTGTAGCTACCTACAACTGGACGGGGCTCTGCGCCGTTGTCGATTTCAAGCCCAAGCGCCGTGCAGTTTGCCAGCGTTGCTCCGTCCAGCGTGATAGCGCCAATCATGGCTGTCATTGGCAGGTTAGAGGATGGAGCGCCAAAGGTTGAGCCTGTAGGTGCAGCAGCCAAGAAACCGCCATCCATGCCAACAAAGCCATAGGTTGCCTTGACGATTGCGCCAGCCTCTTGGCTAAGGCTAAATGTATTCACCACGCAACCGGTATAGATGCGGAACTTCTTACCAGCTACGCCTTCCATCTGCTCCAAAATGGAGAATGACGGGGTGACTGTCTGGTTGCCAATTTTCAGGACGTTGGTTGCCCAGTCTGCACCGAACACGCCACCAAGCAGATCATCCTGCTCGCCATAAACCAGCTCGGTTGACAGGTCACCAGACACCTCGATCACCCCGTTAACACCTGGCGATGCCATTCGGTCTTTGCGGATCCGCTCTGACTGAACCGCTGGCTGATTTCGTTTCAATGCGATTGACGAAAAGCCAAGCGCCTTCCAGGCTGGAGTTGCCGGAGTGGTGCCGGGCACCGTCTCCTTGATGTAATAGAGCGAGACTTGTGCGCCAGTTGCCATGATTAACCCCTCTGTACTCGATATTTGAAGTAGATAGTTAGAGCCGTCCGGCTGTACAAGTCGTTATCAACTGGCACTGGACTGGCTGTCACTGATGATACCATAACCGCCGTCTTGCCGTATGTCAGCGGCTTGCTGTAGCTGTAGGCGCTGCGGGCGGCGTGAATCATGTCGGAGTGGGCCTTGAACCCGAGGGCCGCTTTGCTGCATACATCAATCTGCGCGAAACCGGCGTATTCATCTTGCCCTCCAACCCCCAGGGTTGCCGGAGTGTCGCCGGATGGCAGGTAGATGAAGCGATAGTATTTGTCTGCCTTATCTGTGAGCGTTGCGTCTGTGCTCACTGGCGTCAGATGCGAGATTGCCGCCAGTAGTGCGGCGCGTGATTCTAGATAGTGATTGCTCATGCCTTTGAAATCCTCGCCACTATTGCGTTGATGCGTGAGACGTTGCGGCGAACCATACCTTGTGGCGCTTTTTTGGAATGCCCATATTCAAGCATTAATCCGTATTTCATCCCGTTAAGCAGCCACATTGTCCCACCATTGAAGCCGTCAATGAAGTTTTGCAGCTCCGCCAATGTGGCGCCGCCGCCCTTGTCCTGAATGTCTAGCTGCTGTTGTGCTGGGCTGAACGAGAAGCGCCAGTTGCCGCGAAACGTGCCGCGATCCACTGGGCTATCCATGACAATCGACTTTGCCAGCTCGAAGATTATGGCCCGCTGCGTGCGCGTCAGCTCTTCCGTTGCTTCCTTGGTGAAGTTGGAAAGCTGCAAAGAAAACGAGCCAGTTCTCATAGCCCGCGCTCGCGCCAAAGTTCAGCCATCTGGTGGTAACGGTATGCCGTCTCGCCATCCTTGGCCTTATCTTGCTGGTGCTGGCACCATTCACTAGGTTTCATTGCGCAACCCCAAATTCCCAGATAATCGTACCGCTAGCGTTAGGGTCTAGCGGCGTTGCACCAAGGATTGTCCATTCCTCGCCAAGCCATACCATGACGTCACCGGATTGCAGATTGAAGCTGGCCCCCTTGGCTGCTGCGATGCACTTGCGCGACTTCTGACTAATCATGCTGCCAGCCTGTACGCCGTCAGACATAACAGCGCTATCAGGCAGCACGACACACGGCAGCGACTGGCGAGTTTCAATCGTGGTCATCTCGCCAGTCAGTGGGTCTTCTTGCGTCACTCGGCGGATAAACTCGGTCATCTTGCCAGCCCGCAATACCGATGCGTAGGCGTTAGATTGTCGGCTCATTGCTCGCCCCTTCGCTGAATATTGGAGATCATGAAGTCATGTGACGCGCACTGCATCTCGCCAAGGATTAGATATGGTCGATTACCGTTGGCCCATCCGTGTATGACGTTATCATCAGTATCAACCATGACGATCATGACGTTTGCTATGCTTCCGCGCTTCGCCATATCCAAAGCCTCCTCTAGTCGCTCAATCACATTTAGGCAGGCTCCTCCGCTCCTTGGTAGTAGTGAAATGCTCATACGCGCACCAGATTGAGGAAAAAGCCTGAGTTTTTCAGGAATGGCGCGATCAATCCGTCAATCTGCGGAATGGATACGCCAGCGGATACACCCTCGGCGTATTCAGTTTCGAGTGGGCCGACTTTCTCACGGATGATTTGAGCGCCAGACGTGACAGGCATCAGCACGACTCCGGTGTCGGCAGTCATAGCGGCGATCATCTGGGATTGCTTGATTGCCAGTGGGACGCCGGAAGTGAGAGTGCGCGGCCATGAATACGGCTGCTCGGGATCTGCTCGCTCGCCGTCTAGCAGCTGCTCAAGGCTCTCGATGTAGTCAAGCGCCAGGGTGAGCAGCACTTCCGGCGCTTGGCTTAGGGTAACGCCGCGCGCGGCAGCGTATTGAATCAGTTCTTCTGTTGTTGCGTAGCCAATCATGTGACCCCCTGTGTTGATGGGGATATGATAGCAAAATCCCGCCAGTACACATAATGCACCTCTCCACCGCACTTTTGGCAGGCCCGCTTTGGTTGCTTCATCCACACCCACGGCAGGATACAAAAAAGGCCCCGAAGGGCCTTGTGTGATAGCTGGTTATTAGGCTGCTTTGTTGCCAAAGATAACCTGAACGCCTGCGGTATCCTTCACGCTGGTAGCGATGCGAGTCCAGTTCGCGGCGGTGGTCAGCTGCGCGTCAGTCGGGGACTTAACACCGTCCTTGAACTGATAGCCCTTGATGCCCATGGTGAAATCGTACTCGCCCTGCATGATAACCTTGAGGTTCTCTTTGCCGAGAACATCTTGGGCTTTCATGATGAGCGGGGAGGTTTTCAGGGCCAGAGCACCAACAGTAAGGCCAAGAACCGATTGCAGGGAAGCACCGCCAGTGGTGTCGTACAGCGCCGGAACGTCAGACACGATAAAGCGGCGGCCAAGATTGTCCTGCATCACGTTGACGTTACCAATCTGATACAGGTTGTTTGCGTTTTTCAGCGCGTCATCACCGAAGTCATGGAAGGTTGCACCATCCATGATCCAAGCAACGATGTTGCTGTAAGCATCACCGAACAGGCGTGAGCCTTGGTTGAGCCCAGCCAGAGTTGGCTTGACAGGTGTGGCTTTCGGGCCTGACAGGTCTTTGCTGGAGTCTGCCTGCTTGCCGATTGCTGTTTTCAGTGCGGCAACAGAGGCATTCAGGTAGTCCTGCATAATTGCCTGAGCTGCCTGAGCAGCTACCACGGCGGCAGCTTCCGCCACGTTCTTGCCGAGGCGCTTGAGCATGGTGGGGGTGATGGTGATCGGCTTAATTTTGCCATCCACCTTAACCATGCGATCCAGCAGCTGATTCATTTCAGATGCAGGAACATCGCCATCGCCATATGCGTTACGGCGCTGCGCCAACTGACCAATCAGTTGCCAGCTAGTTTGCTCGATGTAGTCGCCGATGTGCTCCTCGGAACCCATCACCAACGCGCCACCAGAGGCGGCGTTAAACTTGTCCACTTCCTGCGCGATCAACTCGGTTGCGGCAGTGGACACTTTGTCTTGAAATACGTAAAGGCTCATAATTTTTACCCTTGTGATTTGATGATATTGCGAGCGCGGTCAACCATTGAGCCGCTATTTGTTGAACCGCCAGCACCACCAGCAGGTTGAGGCAAGCCACCGGCACCACCAGCGGGATTGCCTTTTACCAATCGCGGGTATTTAGCGACCAGTTGCTTTTTCAATTCGTCAACAGTGAGGGCAGAGCGTTTGCCGTCAGCATCAATAACTACTGTCTGCATTTTGCCATCAACCTCGGCCAACCCAAGGCTGCCGCGCAGCTTATCGGCCAGAAGTTCGGCGCACTCAGCATCAACGGCGATATCCATAGCTGCTTTCTGGGCTACGCTATCAACAAGGACGCTTTGCAGTTGAGCGTTTGCTGCGGCAACTTTTGCGGATGCCTCTGATTCTAGCTTGCTGTACTTCTCCTGCCAGCTCTTATCGAGCGCGGATACATCGCCGGATTTGCGGGCGGCTTCTTCGGCGGCGACTCGGGCGGCCTCAGCTTCCTCTTTGGCTTTTGCTTTGGCTGCCTTGGTTTCACTCAATAGCTTTTCGTGGTGGCCTTTCAGCGCTGCCAACTCGGCTTGCAGTGCCGCAACGTCAACGCCATCTTGGCCGCCTTCCGCCGCACCGTCAGCACCAGCCTCTTCACAAAAACGCTTACCAATCTTAAACATGGTCACAGACCCTCACTGTTAGCGGCACAGCCGCGTTTGCGTACATTCTACTGTTTATCCAACCAGTTGGCAAAATCAGAGACTTTTGCAGGCTTGAGCGCCTTGTCTAGTGCTAGCTGGCGGAACTTGGTGTTAGTCATCTTCTCGCTCTTGATGGCCTTGGCAACGGTCGGCCCGTATGCCTCGGTCAGCTCAGAAAGCGGCTTTTTGCGCAGATAGTCAAAGGCGGTCATCGTCTGCGGCACGTAGCCATCTTCGCTTGAGCGGGTGGCACCTTCCTGTAGCAGCTCACTTAACTCTGTCTCCGGCATAGTTAGGCAGCGGCATCGGGGATGAAGCGGGTATTTCGGCGCTTTGGCGATAGCCACCACTTTACCATCAAGCGCGGCGCAACCCATGCAAACCCGAACATCCAGAGTAGCAATACAGCGCACCTTCTTGATGTTTGACGCCTTGAACACCGCCTCCCGCTGCTTGTTGTAAGCGTGCTGCGTTGCCGTGGCGATAACCGATTCAATGTCGCGACGCTTGAGCGTATCGACAACAGACTTAGCCTCTCGCACAGCTTCATCGAGCGTAAGGTTTTTGACCATGCTGGATTGAATAGACTTGGTGAGCTTATCAACCGCGTCAGATTCTAGACCTTTAACGAACGGCTCAAGCAGGTCTCCGGTTGCGGCAATCGGGCTTTCAAGTGCCTGCTTCCACGCATCAGAGACGCGCCTTAGCCTGGCCTTGGTAACGAGCGCAGTCTGAACACCAACGCTCATGGCTTGGATATCCGTCATCGCCTCGTCTAGCGCTGGTGCCAGATGCTCGCTGGCTGCCTGCTCGATTGCATCAATGATTGCTTGCAGGCGCTCAGGGGTAGGAGTCCCAGTTTTAGCGAGTGAGGTGAGGATTTCATCAAGCATCTGGTTTGAGGCGGCCTTGAGATCGCGCTCGATCCCAAGGCTAATTCGCTGCACCCATAACGCCATCTCGATCTCTTGCTCAAGCGTCAGCATTCACAGCCCCCTCTTTGCTGGCCTGCCAATCGTCGAACTCCTCGGTAATGATTCCGTCTGACTTCATAACGCGATGGAAGTCAAAGTCAGTAATAGCCCCGCCAAGCCACTCGGCCATAAGCTGCTTACGCTCCTGCGCAGTCATCTTGTTGGTGCCGAAGTTGGTGTCTAGCTGATACAGCATTTCCTCAGCATCACCTGAGTAGCGAGCGCACCAGTTCAGCGCCTTGGTGTAGGCCGTTGAGAGGTTATCGCAAGCAGCAGATAGTCGGCTGGTGTATTGGATTTGATCGCCAACCGCCTCGGTAGCCGTCCGCTGAGTGCGCTCAGGCTCGATGATGCGAGCACACAGGGCAATCATGTCCGCCTTCTTGTCGTCCTTGAGCTTCAAAGCGAGATCGTTAGGGTCTGACTGCACAATCTGAATGTCGCCATCAACATCAAGAGGGATTGCGCCGCCCATGTTGATCTGGCCTTTCAGCACGTCCTTGAGCCATGCCGCTTTCATCTTAACCGCAACCGTTGGGCGCATCTCAAACGATGAGATTTCGCAGTCGGCAGAGTTGCGAAAGTGGCCTATGTTGAGATGGGCGATCTCTTCGATAGTCGGAGTATCTGGGTCGGCTGCATTGTTCTCCGGGCCAAGGAATGCGAACGGGATTTCGCGCCAAGGATTTCCGCTGGCATCTGTCGGGACGCCGGACAACTCAGCCACCAATTCAAATTTGCCATTGGTTGCAGTCCGATAGACCTCGACCACGTAAACCCCATCAATCAGCCGCAAGCAGCGATACTGGTCGCCGTATTTAGCCTCGAATCCGTCATCATCTTTGACATACTTTTCATGCAGCACGACCAGCGTTTTATCGCGCCAGTTGATAATGCTTTCAGCGCTGTACGCCAGAATGACTGGGCGGACTTCCTTTTCCTCCTGCTCGGCGCGTGATAGTGCTCCCGCGCCAAGCGGGTAATCAGCCCACAGGCCAATGCGGCCTTTAGTCAGCATTGCAGCCAGCGCACCCTTTGCTTGCTGCTCAAGCGATACGCCAGAGCCATCAACATCAGATTGCAGATAGTCAGGCGCTGTTACTGCGGGATAGCGATAGAATGCCAGACCGACAAAACCAGCTACAGTTGAGCCAGAGAATCCAGAGTAACGAGCCAGCTTCTGGTATCTGGCATTGCGCTGCTTGGCCTGCTCACTGTCGTTACCTTCCGCTAGACTGCAAAGGTACTTGTCAGCCTTCTGGCTCATTACGTGCGGGCCAGCCACGGCGTCAGAGCAAACCTGCCAGCGCGGCAGGAATGCATCATATAGAGGATGTTTTGCGTCTACTTTCATACGTTAACCCAACCCATTAGCCATGCACCTAGGTTTATTTGATTGCAACTGGATACCGCAGCTTGATCTCCGCCACCTTGTCGCGCCATGCCTGCTCGGCCGCTGCTGTCTTGTCGTATTGCCACCCAAAGAAAATGGGGTCGGACTCCGCCACGTAGGCGCGCTGGCGGCGCGCCAGTTGCCCCTCTGTCAGCTCATAGTTGTGCTGGGCGAGCACGGAGGCTATGACCTCCTCACTCATGCCCAGCTCCGCCATAAAGGCGGGATCGTAGTTGTCATGCGTTTCGCCGTCGTATAAGTAGCTCATCTATTTGCCCTCTCGAAATATTAAACAGGCATCAACCGATTAAGCGCCACTACCGTGGCGCCAACAAACCCAAGGCGCAAGGCTCAGGCAAAGGAGGGGCGAAACCCAATGCTCGCGCTCGGGTACGCGCGTGAATTGTTCAGATTGAGCGCAGCAAGGCCAGCGCTGGCCCCGTAGCCCCAATCGCCGCCACGAGACTGGAGTCGCTCGCCGAAATTGCGCATATAGATGCGCCCCTGCGGCAGGATAGTGGCCGGCTCGATAAGCAGCCGCTTCATCGCCTGATTGCTGACGTAGCTGCCTGATTTTGTCATTGCTCGCCACTCTGCGTTGGCTGAGTTGCCTGCGTTGGCGTTGTCTCCGATGGCTCCCAGTCTGTTGTTGACTGCGTTGGACAGGATGGCCGATCCACCGGTTGGTGTTGACGCATCAAGAAACGCATCAGCGAACGCCCAGTCAACTTCGGCCTGGGCGTTGTAGGCAGAAAGCTTAAAACGGCCGTCTTGCAGCAGCAATCCGTCCTGCCACTCCCAGACGTTGCCGACCAGATCCGCAATCCCGCCCAGCGTGCGAGTATGCGTCGCCTCGGACCGCATCGAGCCAGTCTGCGTTCTGCCCGTGCCTGATGCATCGCCGGGGGCGCGGTTGTCTGCCCTGTCGCCTACCATCCAGGTTTTGGCGTGGCTGCGACCCCAGTTGGTGTTTCCGATTGGCTCGTAGCCGTTGGCCATGCACCAGAGTGCAATTGCCGCCCACTCGTGAGCGGTCATCAAGTGCCACCCCGCCCCCTTCGCTGCACAAGCGGCGCGGGCTGCGGTGTGATCGAGCGAGGTGCGGGGATCTTGCCGCGGCGCGCTGACAGCGCCGGAGCCGGACGCAAGATAGGCGCCGATGAATATCTCGCTCTTGATGCTGCCGCTGCCAAAATCGAACGCCGTCACATCGCCAGTGCCCATATCGGCAGTCATGCCCAGGTCGGCGTAGCTGAAGCGCGGCAGCACGAACATAGCATTGGCGTTGCCAGCGCTGTCGCGAATGATGGTCTGTCTGCCGCCGGTTGCCCGCTCCAGGGCGTAGCGCTCCGCATCGAGGATGGTGGCGCCGCCCACGCGCATCAGCGAGCCGGTCCCGGCTTCGGCCGTGGCATTGGCGGCCGCAGCGGCGCGATCCGCTTCGGTCTTTGCCCGGTCGGCTTCGACCTTGGCGCGGGCCGTCTGCCCCTCGCCCTCGCTGGCCACCTTCTTCCAACTGGGGATGGTGACGTTGGCGCCGGTGTCCGGGTTGAGAATGGACACATCCCCCGAGCCGGTCAGCCAGGTCATCATGCCGTCAAACCAGGGGCGATACTTGGCCACCAGGGAGGCCAGGTCGGCGGCAAACTGGCTGATGGTCGAGGTGCGGGTGATGTCGATCCGGTACGGCTGATTGGCCATGGTGCCGCCGCGATAGGTATCCACCAATAGGATCTCGGTGTCGCTGACCACGGTATCGACCTCATAGGCCGCGTTGTCCGGGCCATAGAAGGTGTGCCCCTTCTGGATCGGGAGGGTGCCGGTTTTCCACTTGGTGCCAAAACCGGTGATGGTCTTGCTGCCATTCGTCACCGTCACGTTGCCGGTGCGCTGCCAAAGTCCTGCCATTGCAAAGTTCCTTGAAAAGAAAACCCGGCACATGGCCGGGTTGTTATGGTTAAGAGAGATCGGGGCTTGATATATAAAGTTGCGCAGTCGTCATGTCGTTGCCATCACACCCAGCATTGGCATAACTGCCGCTGGCACCATCACCACCCATCCTGACAAATCTGAA
>JAOQMM010150836.1:0-11988 GCA_027563515.1 Erythroxylum platyclados | reverse complement strand
GAAGAAGTCTTTGTTAAGCAACCTCCAGGTTTTAAAGATGAAAACCATTCGGATTACATGATAAAGTTAACCAAAGCCTATTCCACCATCATTTGATCTGAATCCCATTAGTGACTGATCACCATAAACTGACGACTCCATCCGCCTTTTCTTCTCAGTTAGATACATTTCAGCCATATCTCCATCATCATCCATGAGCTGCTCTATCTCATCCCTAACCTATGTGCATGTACAAGACAACAAGGCATATGAAGAAGAGGATATATACCGGAGAAAATCTATTTGCAGATAGGAGAGGCTTCCTAAGTAGTGAATTTGGATCGAGAACAAAAGCAATACCTTCTGAACTCTCCGAGTCAATGCAACAAGTCTGCTTTTCAATCTGCGCACACGTTCCAAATTTAATGTACTGACCTTCGATGTTAGCTCATCAAGTAGTGGGTATGCTTCAATTTCCAATTCTGCTGCCTTTGGGAGGTTAAATTAGATGACTTAGTAACTCAGCTCATTAAAAATGAATTTTTAGATATTGCATGGGCCACTCATGAAAATAACAATTTAGAGCGAAGCCAGAAAAATAAAAATTATTTGCTAACATCTACAAGTTTCTATGTTGGAAAACGGATGACTAATTCAAATATGGGGAATGGTCCACATAAGAGGAAAGGTAAAAACAAAAAGAAACTAACAATAAGCATATCACACATGACATTATCTATAGATGATTTCTTATCAAGCTCATTCAAAATCACGCAAATCAGAGATACATGTCTCTCTTTTACAAACCTGAGAATCAAGGAATGTACAAGCTGCTTCCAAGGCAACTTCAAGAGCCCTAAACTCAAAGGGTAAATAATCAGGAGATGTGCTCTCAAAAACATAGTCAAAGTTTCTCCCCCTACTTCGATTGAAGTCAGATCCTTCTGACTGCCAAACATTACCTACACCAGGTACAGTTAGTCTTCTCTGTAGCTCTACAACATACTGCAACACATAGCTATCAAGGGAATTGAGCAGCAGAACCTCATCAGCTGTTATTATACACCGAATCTGCTCTAAGTTTACTACAATAGCCTTCTCTCTACCAAGAATTGTTGAGGGGTAAACAAACAAAGGATCAAGCAAGCGTAGATCACGAGCAGGTAGATCACAACGACGCATCATAGTGAACTTGTCAACCTCAATAATCTGGGAGTTTCCAGATGCATCAACACGAATCCAAGACCGAAGACCCTGGCCACGCTTTTTCAGCCCCAAAACATCCACACCTTGAAAAGGTTGGCGTCCAGAGGCAGATGGCCGATAAGATGCTTCTCTAAGGTTCATTGCTGAAGCAGGTTTTGGAGGCAGTAGACGTTCTTTGAGGTCTGCCATTAATAACAAGCTCTAGATGCTGCAGTGCAAAGAGAAAATTAGAAAAATGAGAAACATCAAATAGCGCTAATTTTAATTTTATTCTTATTTGGGGTGAGAGGTGACTGAGAAACCTAATTAGATGTACAATGTATCGAAATTTTCTTCCTTCTGGCTGAACAGAGAAACACTTCTTCTGACAATTTGAGACATCATTACAAGGGGGAAACTTTCAGACCCAAAATCTATATCCATGAACTACTGTCCGCAGCATACAAAGAGCCACGCAAAAATTGGCAGCCAACCGTGGACTCAAACCACAAAACCCTCAATTATCACACACTCTAGAACCCCAATACAGATGTTTCATCCAATTATAGTTAACAACCCCTCCCCCACCCTCCAACAAGATGTGTCAGATTAGATGCAAGAAGAAGCGAATTTTAGCTATATAAAATATTGACGCTACGACTCGAATAAAGTTGCAGGAAACCGATAACAAGATAATACGAACAGCAAAACAGAGCCAAATCAGAACAACATGATAAAGCTCAAAAGACAATCGAAAATATGTTCTGCACCCAGTGAGGATTCAAGCTACAAAACTCTAGCTACCCATTTAAACATACATAAGAGTTCGATATTTTATACAAAACATTTCCATATCGGGAAAGAAAAAAAAAGAGGGAATACCTCCAATGGAGAAATCCGAGTAAGCCCACCAAAAGAAACCGGTGAAGTCAGGGAGGCCCTTAAAAAGATTCAATCTTTAACACCTGAAGCTACCAAAACACCGCGAATTTGAAGAAAGGACAGAGTTTATACAAGGATTCCATAAAGGAAGTCTCCCAGGTGGTGGCGGAAACATACGAGTGCATAGAAAGCAAGGCAATGATTGAGAATTTCGTTAGTTTTCAATTTTCTAATAATATTTATATGAGCAAAAATACATGTGAGAGTTTGCTTGGAAGTTGGAAGTTCTATATTATCTTTTCGTAATTTCTTCTGGTCATGGGCACAGCCAAAATCACTGAAAATACGGGTCCTGAATTGGCGAGGTCAGACTCCGACCACGACACTCAACCAATATTTGTGGCCATTTGCATTCGGTAATGTCACCATTATCATCATTTCAAACCAATAAATTTTCAATGACTTGTGTTATGAATCTTTATTGTATCATGATATTATTACCATGAATCTATGTAGATGCAATTACTTCAAGTTGTGTCATGATGATGACTCATTCTATGAACTTTTCCTTCATAGTAAATGCTAGCACCGTGTTCTAAATTAAAAAAATTACATTTCATTTTAATTAATATCATTAATTATATAATATGTAATCATTATTTCCACTAATTTGTATAACATTTATATTAGTATATGCTTTGTCTCTATTTTTATTTTACTTATAGTAGTTATTATCAATTATTACAAAAATTTATACTAAATTAGTAAATATAATATTTGTAGAAATATTTTAAGTTTTATAATTTTATCATGAATAAAAAATAGTTATATGTTAAGTAATTGTAGATTGTTGAAAAAGTTGAGACAGATATATATGGTTAAGTTTAAATTATTTTATATATTGTGAATATAAATTATTTTTATAATAATTATTAATATATTACAGAATTATAATCAGATATTTAATATATTAACATTTAAAAATAAAGTTAACAAATTCTAAACTAATAGCTGTTAATACACACACATATATATATATACTTACATAATTATTTATTTCAAATTTATTAATTTTTTATTTCTTGTCTTTAAAAATTATAGGAAATTAAATAAATGATAATTATATTTTTAATAATATATTATTTATAAAATATAAAATTACTAATAATCATCTAAGAATAAAACATAATATAAAAATATTATAACAATAATCAAATAAGTTGTACAATTTTACTTTTGTTTTTCTTTTGTACATTATTTTCATTTTTAATCTTAATTTATATTTTATTTCAAAAAATTTATTTAGGTATTAATATCAATATAATTATGATTTTATTAGTGATAATAATTAAATATTAAATAAAATTAAAAGTTAATTAATTAATTAATTTTATTGTAGTATATTTGTAAACGAGAATCATACATGCCTTACTATTTTACATAGAAATTAAGAAGTCATGCATTAGGATAAGACGTCCTAATTCGCTAGCAAATACTACCATTTTGTATAATACGTAGCATGAACCTTATTACATGTCCCGGATCTTACGTGAAAGGGAAATAAAAGAAGTAAAGGCAAAAATACCTATTTTCGGTTCCATCACACTACCAAGGTGGTTTTGAACGCCGAAACGAGCTCGAATCAACCGAGACCTTCATGAAAACTCCTCAGTGAATCGTAGTTAACGCCTTTTTACAGTTTTCTCAATACGCAAGGTCTCTTAACAGGTCAAAGATTCAATACGCAAGGTCTCTTAACGGGTCAAAGATTCTGTATACTTACGAATGATATAAGCAACTGCAGGAGACCTTAACCTTTATATATAACTTCCATATCGGGCTTCCTCATCACAAGCCCGATATGGGTCTTGTCCACACTAATCGGGATCCATTTTTCACTAGACTTCGGCTCATTAACTTAGATCACTTATTGGGTCACTTTATTATCTTTATATGGATCAAATTACGTAACATAACCGATAAGTTATTGAAAACCAAAAAATGCAATTAAACGTTGTCCAACTTTATGGGAAATATCAAAAATATCCAACATTCTCCCCTTGGACAATACTTAATTGCGGTGTTGACTCAAGTTTAAAACAGTTTAAAAACTCAGTTATGCTACGCTACTGTATTGGTACCAAATTAAAAAATCAAAAACATTTGATCCAAAGATAACGAAAATCCAACATTCTATCCCGCAAGACTTTTGATACCGAAAGATATCAAACACATGTGTCATGTATGATACAGTTCAATATAATCATGCATATCTAATACCTTACTAATATGAATAGGAAAATGAAGTGTGACAAACTAAGATGATACCTATATGATCTAATATATATCATCTACATTTGTAGGTCTCGATTTCTCTAACTTTATGCTAAACTGTAGCAAAGAAATCATGTTTTCTCTCATCGAAAGCTAAACAACATTAGAGAAAACTTTTATGTTCTCTAACCGAATGCTAAACTGCATTAGAGAACCTTTATGGGATTAAAAACTTATATCCTCCTATGTCACGTCAAAATTCATGGATATTCGTACTAAACTGTATGTGTCGAAATGACATAGGGCCAAGGTAAATTTGTATATATGCCCAATGACCCTTAAAATGCTTAAGATCGACACAGACCTTAAGACTTCTACATGTATTACGACTTTGCATAAGAACAGTTATTACTGAGGATAAAAGATGAGTATCTACATTAATAAACATTATAGTGTCATAATACATCAAAAAATGTACAAATATACGAGGAGCAAATATGATGATCCCTAACCAATACTGTCTAAGGACTTTAACACACCCATACTAGATACATGTCTTTCGAACACAAGTGGGTGAAGTCCTTTAGTCAAAGGATCAGCTAACATCTCCTCAGTCCTGATATACTCTACTTCAACGTCACCTTTCTGAATCAACTCTTTAATGGTCAAGTATTTGAGCTCCAAATGCTTAGACCATGTGATATTCCTATTATTGTTACTAAACAACACAGCAACAAGATTATCATAGTACAACTGAACAGGTCTAGCTATTGAATCCACCATAGACAACTCAGAAATCAAGTTTCAGAGCCAAACTGCTTGTGTAGTAGTTCCATAACATGCAACAAATTCTGCATACATGGTTGAGGAAGTTACTAGTGTCTGCTTAATACTCTTCCAAAATACTGCACCATCTGCCATTATAAAAATGTACCCTGAAGTGGACCTGCGATCATCCGGACATATAGCAAAATCAGATTCCGTGTACCTTGTGAGATTTAAATCGTTAACCCTCATGTATGTCAACATATAATCCTTAGTACTCTTTAGGTATCTTAACACTCGCTTGACTACATTCCAATGATCTATACCTGAGTTAGCCAGATATTGATCCAGCAATCCAACAGCAAATGCAATGCCCAACCTAGTACACACTTGGGCATACATTAGGCTACCAACCGCACTAGAATACGAACATTCCTCTTAGCCTCTCTCTCAACTTCATTCTTTGGACACTGTGATAAAGATAATCTCTCATCATGAGAGATAGGTGCTATAACAGGTCTACAGTCAGTCATATTTTACAAATCTACAGTCATTCATATTAAACCTTTGTAACACTAGCTCAGTATATGCACTTTGTGAGAGGCCTAATGAGTGTTGAGATCTGTCCCGATGAACCTGTATACCTAGGACAAAAGTAGCTTCACCAAGGTCTTTCATGTCAAAATGTTTGGCCAAAAGTTGCTTTACCTTATGCAACATGGTCAAAAAAAAAAAGAAAAGGTTCTAATAAACCACTTATGGATAATGTCTTTACTGATTCTTTTGTTGGTTTTGGAGCCCTTATGTTCTAATCATTCCACAAGTAAGCTTAGATATCAAAAGCTCCTTGTGTCTTCAACTCCCATTTTAGATTCTTTAACTTCCTAACTAAAAATGAAGGTATCAATGAGTTGGTTATAGAGGTCTGGAAGATTCAAGTCCCTAACTGCAAGGCTTTTCATGAGAAAGCTCAAACTAGTTAAGGAGAGAATGAAATTGCTCCTTAACTTGAGTGATTCAAATATAGTTAGTAGACTTAAAATAGTCACTACAAGAAATTGTATTTTTAGTGAAAACAAAAGTTGTCACTAAAAGTAGTAATATTAGTCACTAATATTAATAGTGTCCAATTTTTGAAGTCGTCACCTCCCGTCACAAATACCTCCGTCACTAATAAAATAGTGACTAATTTAAGAAAATGGTCACAATTATGAAATACTTTTGTGACAAAAGTATCATCACTAAAAACTATAAAATGTGTGACAAAAATATGTGGTCACAATAACTTTACATATTTGTGACAAGTTTGTCGACAAAAATAATATAAAGTAGTGACGAATAAAGTCGTAACAGTACTTTATTTTATTGTGACAAAAGTACCGACACTAAAAATTATGGAATGTGTGACAACACTATATGGTCACAGTAATTGTACATATTTATGACAAGTTTGTCGACATAAATAATATAAAATAGTGACGAATAAAGTCGTAACAGTGCTTCAATTTATTATGGCAACATTATCGCCACTAAAAATATTAGAAATAGTGACAAAATATTTGTCACTCGTGCTTTTTTTATTAGTGACCATTACTTGGTCACTAATATTTAAAGGAAAAAGTGTCAACATCATTTTGTCACAAAAATGGAAATTTGTTCTTACGAAAAATATTGTCACTAATGTATTTATTATTGTCACACATAAAACTATCAATTCAAGAATGGTATTGCATTAGTGATAAAAGAAATCTGCATCAGTGACCATATTGTCTAACAGATTTCATCACAAGTATAGAAGTTATATGTTACAATATGTTGTCACTAAATAAAGATGATATCTTACAATAAATTTATCATTAATATTTTCGTGTTTGTCACAAATAATATTATTAAATTTAACAATTTAATTGTTTAATCGATAAAAAGTTTTGCATTGGTGGCCATAAAATAGAAGTTGTCACAAATTATACTAATTTTTATTGTCAAGATATTATCACACAAGCAAAAAAAAATTATTAGTATATATAAAAATAACAAAATGTACAAAATTCTAATTTCCAATATATAAAATTGGAAAATTTAATATCCAACATAATTATATTTATTACAATTATCCCAAACTACTACATACTATTATACTTATTACAATTATCCAAAACTCCCATTTATTCTCAATCAACCATTGTCCATCATCCTCCTCCACATCCTTTTGGCAATCTTTGCTCTTGACATAGCTTTTGTGTAGATGAGAATGTCAATTTTTATATTGTGTATGCATTTGTTGCATCATATAAAATTGCACCTGATTTGGGAAATTGAATTTATCCTAAAATTCATATAAAAATATAGTTAGGAAAATTAAGAAGCAAATTCAATGCAACGACAAAATTAAACTCTATTGAAATTAAAAAAAGCATCATACCTTTAAAAATAACCACATTGCCTTCTTATCATCCTCAGAAATCTCTTTCCAACTAGAGACACGAAGTGGTGCAAGTTTCCAAATGCATATAGTAACTTCCGACTTGAAAAGGTTAGCATGCTTACCACACAACTTATGGTACAAAGGAGAAAATCGAACATCAATTTGTTTTCCTTCAGTTTTCTTCTTGGCAAGTCTAGCATTGATTGTTGGTCCTCGTCCATATTTTTTAGAATTTACATTTCCTATTTAAAAAATAACAATTAATAGACATATAAGATATTATATTAAAATTTAAATGTACAATTATATTAGATGATCACGTTACCAGTGTTAATAACTTGCCTTTCTGGGCTAGGTGTATTATTTGAAGTTCCAACTTTAGCATCGAACTATTGATTAAAAGCCTCTATAGCTTCTGATTCCTCTACCATACTAGGTTCATTTTGTTCATCATTTATATTTGATAAAGATCTATCATTGTTAACCATCTTGCAGTTTCGCATATAATTACCAATTTTAATCATCTTGCCTTTTTAAAAATAAATACGTATTAGGAGCAAGCAACATAAGTAGCTAAAACAAATTATAAGAAAAAAAAATCCATGAAGTTAACGAACAGAAAAAAATCAAGAGAAAACAAATATCTTCTGAATCACTTTCCACTCTATATACTCAAATTAATGGTAACAACAATAACCTTAACTATTATTGGCACCATTAGCTTTCTCAAGTCATTCTATTTTGTGCATTACCTTTTCTAAGATTCATTGAAAATAAGCAAAAAGTTCCATTAAAGGTTCTCTGTGAATTTAACTTTTTGACTTTTGGGAAAGAGACTTATCACCTAATTCTTTGGGAAAACGACACTCCAGTAGACACTCTATTACAAACTTCTTTTCTTCTTTTCCCTTGGACATGCCATTGACGTAAAGACTGAATAATTTTTCTCCTTTAGAAACTAAATACTACACATTTAAAGGAACCTAAGTCACTTTCGACATGAAAATTGAATAATAGAAACTAATTATTATCCATTTAACCATAGGCACAAAGTAGTGCCTAAATTCGGAAGAGTCCAACCAATATAGAGCACAACACTGAACAAACTATATGATGTTTTACAAATTTTTGCAAAAAGTAGAACAAATATATATAGATTTTTACCAAAACATAAAATATCAGTTGATGGATAAGTAAACTGATGTTCATCTACGAAAGACAAGAGTATGCAACTACATCTATCGAAAAAGCAAGTAATGATTAAATGCAAATTTCTAAATAAGATATACTAAAAAAAACTTATATATTCTAATTTGATTTGAAAATTCAATTAAAAATTAATATTATTAAGTAAAGAATACATATAAAATAATCTTACCTGAGAAGAAATGTGTAGAGGAGATAAAAAAGAAGTATAACTTTCCTCCCAAATTAGTTTGACTGATAGAGTTTCTTTTCGTACTTTGTTCACTTGAGGAGTTTCTGTGTCCCTACTAACTACTCTTTTATTTACTACTACTAACCCCAAAATATTCAAAAAGCGGGACTCTCCCCCCGCCACATTCCTTTTTTAATCTTTTTGGCTCCATTTTCTATAGCTTCTAAGCGGCTCATCTTCTAACAATTAAGCCACAAACGCCACTTCACCTTCTGTATAATAAATAAAAAGACAACAACCGCCCACCACTTACCTCCACCAGCGTGCCAAAAGCCTTTTCCATGTCTCTATCTCTGCTACCAATGCCCCCAAGAATGTTTGGAATTACAAATCCCCCACTTTTGAGCTTACATGTAGCCAAGGCATTAGTCAATAGTAATAGATCCTAAAAGATGCTAACAGTACGTAGTGCTAACAATGTGTGGAAATTAATGTTTTTTCTTTATTTTTATCATGATTATCGTTGTAAATGACCTTTTCTTTTTAAGAAAATGAAGGAAAAACATACAATTAAAAAAGCCAAACTGACATGACCGGTCTTCTTGGCTTGGATATTTAATTATTATGTATAGATCATTACAACTTGAGAGTAATAAACTAATAATAAATTATACTCATTTTAAGAAAATACATTATATTATTTAAAAATATTTTATAGAATTAGAATATATTAATATAAAAACTTTTTTGGAAAATAAATATTAATATAAAAATTTTTATATATGTATTATATTGATTAATAAAATAAATTTTGTTAAAATAATTTTATAATTTAATTTACAAGTTAAAAAGTTGTGTCAATCTTTGTAATAAATGTTGCTAAAATAATTTTGTATTATACTGATTAATAAAATAAAATTTGTTAAAATAATTTTCAACAGTTGGAGGTTTAACTAATGTTTTAAAAACTAGACTGGATATCGAACCAGTCAAAGAAAATGTTTAAGGTTTAAAGGTTCAACCGGTATTAAACTGTTATAAATTCGGTATATAATAAATAAGAAGTAAAAATTATAAAAATAAGTAACTCCCATTAATATATAATAAATCTAATAATTGAGACTAAGATTGAATCTAATATACATTTTAAATAATAATAAAAATAAAAATTATATTTTGTATTGTCATTTATTTAAAAACTCATAAAAGTTAAAGTATATTTAAAAAAAGTCAATAGAAAAGATTCTCTTTTTCAATATCCGTTAAACATATTTTTTTATAGTTTAAATATTATTTTAACAAATTCTTAAATTATCTTAAGTAAAATTACTTATATAAACTTATTAATAATTCAATTTAATGAACAAATTCATGAAAAAAACAATAATTAGTTTTTAAAAATAATAATTTAAAAAATTTTAATTAAAATATAAGGAGACAAATAAAGAACGTAAATTTTGACAAATATAATTTATTAGTGAGATTGAATAAATTTTGGGACCGTTTGGTTCCACTTCTATTTTTCTGTTGTAGTTTTTAGTTTTCGTTTTTTGTTTTTAGTTTCTATTTTTCTTTCAAATAAAAACAAAAACCTGTTTGATTGTTAATTTCAATGTAGTTATATTTTTATTATTAATGATAATTATATATTAGATAAAACATAAAAATAAATTATTTTTAAATAATAAAATTTATTTTAATCTCTTATATAATATTTATTAATAAATTGGTAGTAAAATTAATTTATTTTTCAACAGATAATTTAAAATTTTAGTTTAATTTGAAAATTAAATTTTATTTTAAATATATTTTAATTATTCAATGAAATTTTATTTGAAATTTATATATTTTGAAGATATTTTAAATTTAAATATATTTATTAATAATTAATTAATTATAAAATTAAATTAAATATTCATAATTTTATTAATAATATATTTAAATTAATTAAATATATAATATCAAATTAAATTATTCATAATTCTTATTAATAACTAATATATCAAATAATTAAATATAATATATTTAGTTGATACTAAACCAGATTATGAAAAAATCAAAAACAAAAAATAAAAGCCGCTTTTTATGGTTTTCATAAAATTTAAAAACTGGAAGAAACAGAAACCAAAAACTCAAACAAACAGGTTTTTTACCAAATTTGAAAACGAAAACAGAAACAAATAGCCCCTTAAAGAAATTGGTAAAGAAATTCTAAGTTGACAAAGAAATTCATGAGTCCCTATATATGATAGGTCCCACATGTTCTTAAAGGAGAGAGAAGGAAGAAGCTTTTGGTGGGTCCAATGTGTTTAAAAGATGGTGGGTCCCACTTGTTTAAAAATGAGTTTTCATTTCAACCGGTTTTAATGAAAACAGACCGATTTTTTAGTAAACCGGCCAGTTTTCTGTGACAAGGGTTATATAATACAACCGGACCGAAAATTAGGCCAATTCATATTTATTCCAGTCAAACTGGCTGGTTCGGTCCAGTTTTAAAAATACTAGGTTTAACATAAATGATAGAGATTTGAAATTAAAATCACAAAATAATGGATTTTTTGTAAAAGGTGATGTAGATACTGACAATTTGGATTATTTTGATGGTTTGATAGATATCATACAATTAAATTGACAAGAACTTTGTTTTTAAATTTTGAATAGGTTAAGGGTTTTGCTTAATAATTTAGAACAAGATTTTCATTATATTTAAACATTTATTTATTTTGATTTTTATTTTGATGAAATTTCAAAATTATGTTTAGCAAATATCTATTGATATGTAAAATATTACTTCTAGATTATCAATATATGTAATTTGAATATTTTATAAGAAAATATTTAAATTTGTTTGCAAATAATAATAATGAAGAAAAAACTGTGACAAGTAGTTTCAAGTCTTTAAAATTTGTACAATAATGAAAAAAAATAATCTTTAGAGTGATTAATTTTAATATGTTATTATAATAAGAAATAGTTATCATTAATTTGTTACGTTTATATTGACAATAACATTTATAACAAAAAGTTGATGCAAGTGATAACAAAATTTCTTGTCCAAAAAATTACGAATAGTAGTGACCATAGTGATAGTTCAATTTTT
>JAOQMM010150827.1:0-11989 GCA_027563515.1 Erythroxylum platyclados | reverse complement strand
CCTGCACTGTTTGGCGTTTCGATATCGAGCCCGGCGTTGAAAGCCTGCACGCCCGCGTCGGCATCGTCGACCGCGACATGGTGGTTGCGGGACAGCTGTGCTACCGCGAACCAATCCGAGTTGGTGACGCCACGGAAGCCCCATTCGCCGCGCAGCACATCCTTCAGCAACCAGCTGTCGACGTGGCTCGGAACGCCGCCCTGGTTCTCGTTGTAGGAGGGCATGACCGCACCGATCCCCGCCCGAACGGCTTTCTCGAACGGGGGCAGATAAACCTCGCGCAGCGTTCGCTCCGAAACGTCGTTTGGAGCGGTGTTTAGCCCGCCTGCCGGCTGGCCATGCACGAAATGCTTTGCCGTTGCGATCACATGGTCCTGATCGATCACCGGCCCGCTTCCCTGCAGGCCCTGGACTGCCGCAACGCCCAGTTCGCCGACGAGATAGGGATCTTCCGAGTAGAACTCCTCGACCCGGCCGTAACGCGGATCGCGCGCGAGATCGAAGACCGGCGCCAGCACCATCGAGATGCCGCCCCCGCGCGCCTCGCGGCCGACGGCAGTGAACATGCGGCGCAGGAGGGCCGGATCCCAGGTGCTGCCCAGCGCGACCGCCTGCGGGAAGCTGGTGGCACCCAGGATCACCGCCCCGTGCAGTGCCTCGGATTGGAAGATGACGGGGATGCCGAGACGGGTGTTGGCCAGCACCCAGTTCTGGATTTCGTTCTGCTGACGGACGTTGTCGGCTGCGGTGATCGGGGTGAACGTGATGTTGCTGAAGACGCCGATGCCCTCGGCCAGCGATCGCCGCGCTACCGCTTCGTCGATCGCTCCCTTCTTCATGATGCCGGCCGCCGGGGTAGGGCCGAGCATCAGCCCGGGGAACGCTGGCAAGGTGCTATTCGCCTGGAGCTGGGCGACCTTCTCCTCCAGCGTCATCCGTTGGACGAGGTCGGCGACACGCTGCGCAACGGGCAGCCCTGCATTCTTGTATGGAAGCACCGCCGCTGTCGCCGCCGAGGATGTCAGCACGGCCGCGCAGAGTTGTACGAGATATCTCAAGTCGCTCTCCGGTCGTGAGCCATTCTGCCTGGCATGTTGTATCACCGTCATATGTCCAAGTATATTCGCCTCAGCGCGGCGCCCGGCCCGGGTGAGATCGGCAGAGCAGGAGAGAGGTCATCGACGCCCCCATCTATCCCCCGGCGACCGCTTATGAGCAGCCTGTGGCGGTGCCATACCGGATGACGACCGCGAACAGCTCGATCGCGGCCGTCACCGACCGCGCGGAGATCGCCGCCGCCGCGAAGAAGACCGTGCCGGCGCTCGGCATGATTAGCTCCGTCCCGCAGCTCAGCCCCTACGTCGGCCTGCTGTCCCTGCGCGATCTTGCGATGTTCGGGATGGTGAAGGCGCAGAGCCTGGACGCGCTCGACGCGCAGCTCGCCGAGCTGCCGCCCTACACGGAATTCTGATCATGACGGCTTTCGAGACCAGCCGTCGCGGTACGGTGAAGATCGCCGGTGCGCTGCCGATCGTGCTGGCGGCGCCCGGCATCGCGGCACGGCCTTCGGATGAGGCGAGGATCGGCTTGGGCCGCGACCAGCCGTTCGGTTCGGGTTGGCTGTTCCATCGCGGATCAGGAGCGGGTTTCGACAGGATCGACACGGACGACCGGCTCTGGCGCCGGGTAGACCTGCCGCACGACTGGAGCATCGAAGACCTGCCCGCCGGCACGTCCCCCGACCAGATCGGGCCGTTCGACAGGAAGGCGGTGGGCGGCACCGCGACCGGCTTCACCGTGGGTGGCGAGGGCTGGTACCGCAAGCATTTCCGGGTCGGCGCGCTGGCGACGGATGCGAGGGTCGAGATCGCGTTCGAGGGTGTCCTGGTGACCTGCCGGGTGTGGATCAACGGCCACGATCTGGGCGAGCACGCGAACGGCTACGCGCCGTTCCGCCACGATCTGACGCCCCACCTTCGGCGCGATGACGACAACGTCATCGCCGTGCAGGCGCTGAACCTCGGCCAGAACAGCCGCTGGTATGCGGGATCGGGCATCTACCGGCCGGTGCGGCTGGACGTCACCGGCGGTCCAGCGCGCATCGCGCCGTGGGGCGTGGCGGCGTGGACCCGACGCATCGACGACGACAGCGCGCTGGTAGAGGTGAGTACCGCGATCGAATGCGAGACGTCGGGCCTCACGCTCGTCACGCGTCTCCGCTCGGCCGCAGGCGCGGTGGTGGCCGAGACGCGCGATCCGGCCGGAGCGGTGACGAAGCAAAGCCTGCGGGTGGCGCAGCCGGCGCTGTGGTCCCCGGCCAAGCCGACGCTCCACGCGATCGAGACCGAGCTGCTGCATAACGGCCGCCGGATCGACGGGCTGGCGCAACCGTTCGGTATCCGGATCATCACTGTCGATGCCGAAAATGGTGTGCGCATCAATGGCGAGGGCGTGAAGCTGCGCGGCGGCTGCGTCCATCACGATAATGGGCTGCTCGGCGCGTGTGCCTATGCCGACGCGGACGATCGCCGCATCGCGCTGCTCAAGGCGCGCGGCTTCAACGCGATCCGCAGCGCGCACAACATCTCGTCGCGATCGTTCCGCGACGCCTGCGACCGGCATGGACTGCTGCTGATCGAGGAGGCTTTCGACCAGTGGCACAAGTCCAAGTCGAAGGACGATTATGCAACGCGCATGACGGGCGACTGGCAGGCGACGATCGCCGCAATGGTGCTGCCCGCACGCAACAGCCCCAGCGTGTTCCTGTGGAGCATCGGCAACGAGATCCCCGATCGGGCGACGCCCGCAGGCATGAAGTGGGCGTGGACCTTCGCCAACGAGGTCCACAGGCTCGATCCGACGCGACCCGTCACCGCCGCGGTAAATGGGGTGCTCGGTCAGCCGGTGATTGCCAGCGCGGCCACGGCGCCGGCGCAGGCGGGACGCCCGGTGCCCGCGTCGATCGTCTCGCTCGACGTGGTGGGTTATAATTACCGACTGTCATCGATCGAGGCCGATCATGCGGAGGATCCATCGCGCGTGATCTACGGCTCGGAGACGTTTCCGGCTGACATGTACGATTATGAGATGCTCGGCCGCCGCGCGCCGTACATGCTGGGCGAGTTCCTGTGGACGGCGATCGACTATCTCGGCGAGGCCGGGATCGGTGCTGCGTCGTTCGTCTCCAAGAACGCGCCCGCCTTCGCCGTCCCGGGCTGGCCCAACGTCGGAGCCTTTTGCGGCGACCTCGATCTGATCGGTCACCAGAAGCCGCAGTCCTATGCGCGCGATGTGGTGTGGGGGCGGAGCGCGCTCGAGCTGATGGTGCAGCGCCCGGTGCCTGCGGACAGGAAGGAGCTGGTCACGAAGTGGGGCTGGCACGACGAACTGCCGAGCTGGACATGGGACGGCATGGCGGGCCAGCCGATGACGGTGCGCGCCTATACTTCAGGCGACCGGGTGGTCCTGGCTGTCGATGGCAGGCAGGTCGCCGAGCGTGCGGTCGGCCCGGCCGACCGGATGATGGTAGAGCTGGAGGTGCCTTTCCAGCCCGGCGCGCTCGAGGCGACCGCCTACCGCGAGGGCAGGGAGATCGGTCGCTGCCGGATCGAGACCGTCGGCAGGCCTGCGGGGATCACGCTCACCGCCGAGACGCCCGCGCTTCGCCGCGGCCCCGATGCACTGACCTACGTTCAGGTTGACGTGGTCGATGGCCGGAGCCGGATCATACCGGACGCAGAGCACGCCATCGCCCTGTCGGTCAGCGGGCCGGCGCGGCTGGTCGGCTTCGGTTCGGGCTCGCCGAGGGCGGTCGGATCGTTCCAGGCGAGCGAGGCACGGACGTGGCGGGGCCGCGCGCTCGCCATCCTTCGCTCCACCGGGCGGTCGGGAACGGTACGGATCGAGGCGCGCTCGGCGGGTCTGGCCGGCAAGGCGCTCAATCTGCGGACCACCTGATCGAAGGCTGCCTCCAGTAATCGCAAGGCTCCGGCTGAAGGCCGCCCGGTCGCCTGCCGCTGCGATTGTCGCACGCAGCGATCACCCGACGGCGATCACCCGCGATCGCCGTCGGGTGGTTGGCTGTCTGCGGCGAAGAGCCGTGCGACTGTCACCCGGCGCTTCCGGTCAGTAGTTGACCGCGGCGCGGATACCGTAGGTGATCGGTTCGCCATTGACGTGGTAGTCGCCGAACGAATTGCCGGTGAAGCTGATCTTGTACTTCACGTTGGTCACGTTGTTGACATAGCCGGTCAGCGTGAATGTCTTTGCCGGGTTGCGCCAGCCGAGCGACAGGTTCAGCAGCGCAAATGCCCCATTCTCATATCGGGTGCCGCGGCCGTTCAGTCCGATGTCGCTCTTGGTGGGCGCGTAGCGGCTCGAATAGTTCAGGTTGGCTGCAGTCAGGATCGCGCTGCCGCCCGGTAGTTCCCAAGCGTAGTCGCCGCCGAGATTGAAGGTCCAGTCTGGCGCGCGCACGATCCGCTGGCCGCTCTGGTTCTGGGTGCAGGGGATCGTCGCGGGAGGCGCGGCGGGGTTAGGACAGGTCGCGGAATTGAGGCCCGTCGTCGCGTTCGGCAGATTGACCGGTGCCAGCGGGAAATCTCGATATCGCGCATGGTTGTACGCGCCAGACGCGCGCAGGCTGAGCCCGGCGCTGGGCTGCCAGGCGAGCTGCGCCTCCGCGCCGTAGATGCGCGCCGTGGCGGCGTTGGTGGTAACTGCCAGGTTGATGCCGTTGATGATCGCCAGCGAGCTGACCTGCAAATCCTTGTAGTCGTAGTAATACGCTGCGGCATCGAAGCGCAGCGTTGACGACGCCTGCTTGTAGCCGATCTCGTAGGCGGTCAGCTTCTCAGGATCTACCGGATTGTAGGGCGCCGCGATGTTGAGCGTGCCGCTTTTGAAGCCGCGGCTGACCGAGGCGTACACGCTGCTGCGCGACGAAAGCTCGTAGCGGATCACCGCGCGCGGGGTCACGCTCTCGAACTTGCGGTCGGTGTCGGCGACGGTAGCACCCGCGGGCGTGCGGACCAGCAGCGCCTTGCGCTCGTCACTGTAGCGGATGCCGCCGGTCAGGAAGAGATTGTCGGCAACGTTCCAGGTGGCGTCGGCATAGCCTGCGACCGCACGGGTACGCAGGCGGGTAAGGTTCTGCCGCACGAACATGGTTGAAGGGAATGACTGGACCTCGTTCTCCGCTACCGAGGAACGCGAATCGTAGTAGAACAGCCCGACGACGTAGTTGAGGGCGCCCGTGCCGTCCGAGGCAAGGTTGACCTCCTGCGAGAAGGCGCGGTTGGTCTCCAGGCTGCGCTGTTCGAATACTGGCCGAGTGGTGCCGTCAAGGTCGTAGTAGAGGCGGTCGCGCTCCTCCTCGTAGCGGGTGAGCGAGTTGAGCTTCACCGCGCCGAGATCATACTCGATCTTGCCGTCGCCGCCGGTCAGCCGGGAGCGGTTGAGCACCGGATGGTTGAGCGAGGTGCGGTCGCGCCGTGTTTCGGCATAGGTGCCGGGAAACAGGCGCTGCGCCAGGTTGCGGCCATCGCTGGTGATCGCCAGGCCGATCCCGTCGGACACCTGGGTATGGTCGACGCTGAGCGTGATGCGCAGATCCTCGATCGGCGCGAGCAGCAGCTTGGCATCGACCGAGTGGTTGCGGATCGGCGCGGTGTCGAAGCCGGAGACATCGCGGACATAGCCATCGCCGCGGCGGTAGGAGCCGGCCACGTTGACAGCGATCGTGTCGCTGATCGGGGTCGAGACATAGGCCTGCGCGCGGACGTCGTCGAAGCGGCCATAGGAGATGTTGCCGCGGAAGTTGGTATCGGTCAGCGAGGGCGAGAGCGTTTCGATCTGGAAGGCGCCGCCAGTCGCGTTGCGGCCGAACAGCGTGCCCTGCGGCCCCTTCAGCACGGAGATCTGGGCAATGTTGACGAGGTCGAGATTCAGCCCGCGCTGGAACGGCCGGTAGAAGCCGTCGACGTAAACCGCGACGTTGTTTTCCGCGCCCACGCCGACGAGCTGGGTGGTGACGCCGCGGATCGCTGGCTGGATGTAGATGCCGGTACGGCTTACCTGCACGCCGGGCGCGATCTTGCCGATATCCTCCAGGCGCAGGATGCCGGCATTCTCCAGGGTCGATCCCGTGACCGCGGTGATCGAAATCGGCACGTCCTCAAGACGCTCGCTGCGCCGCTGGGCGGTGACGACGATCTCGGTGTTGGGAACGTCGGCGTCTTGCTGTAGCGGCGCGTCTGGCGTTTGCGCGACGACACCGACTGCGGGGAACACGGCCAGAACCGCGCCGGCAAGAGCATAGGCCCGCACTGACATCATCATCTATTTTCCCCTCCCCGGGCTTCCTAACGGCGGTCGTATTCTCGGTGTCACCGGATCGACCGCTCCGCTTCGCTATAGAATTATATGAAACGGGTTCAAGAGACATAAGGCAGATGAGAGAGCACCGGACGGTGTTTAATAAGCTACACCTTTGCAACGTCAGTGTCGGCGCGCGATGGGAGTCTGGGGCGAGGGCGGCGCATCGGCGCCGTTGATGCGCCCACGGCAGGTCAGGCCAACCGACGCGAACCTCACCGCCGACCGTTAGGCTTGCGCGATCGGATGACGGACCGCTGGCTCCTGCTCGCAACCAACAGACGCCGTGGAAGCAGAGCACTGTGCCGAAGGGCGGGCACAACTGGCCGACGCAGCCCCGGCCTGCCTGTCATGATTATACAAAAAGTTGGAGCCTGGGTGAGGGGAAGCAACCCTCGCCCAGGCTCCAGGCAATCGTCCGCCGAGGCCGGCGGCAATCCTTAGTTCTGCACGATCTTCGCGAGATCGGCGTCGATCGCTTCCAGCGCTGCGCTGCTGATCTGGTCGGGGGCCAGCGATTGCACGGCGCGCAGCGTCATGCCGGACGTCATCTGCACCTGCGGATTGGTGCTGAAGCCGGGCAGGTGCTTGTCGACGGCCGCCCTGGCCGCTGGATCGGCGAGCAGCGCGGCCACGGTGCTCTTGCGCGTCGTATACTTCGGATCAGCCGCCAGTGCCGTGATCTGTGGCGCGTCCAACTGCACTACCGTGACCGATTTGGGTTCCAGCCGCAGCGTCACGACGCCGCCGGACACGGTTCCGCGGATCGGCTTGGGCGCTACCGCAGGCGCGGTCCGGAAGGCGTTGAAGCTGTCGACCCGCGGCCCGGTCAGGGTCTCGCCGACAGCCGAGGTCGCCGTCATGCCGCGCAGGCGGACCGACACCTCGCCGCCGCGGTTGGGGTCCAGGTTCGTCACCGCCAGCCACAGCTTGCCGTCGGCGCTGCGCGCCGCAATCGCATCATACTTCGGAAGCACGATGTCCTGGAACCGGTACTCGCCCTTGTCGAGGTCAATCGGCACGAACTTGGCGTCCTGGAACGGCTGGTACATGCGATAGACGTGATAGGTGGGAGTCAGCACCATGTCCTTGCCCTCGGTCAGGATCATGGACTGGATCACGTTGACCATCTGCGCGATGGCGGTCATGCGGACCCGATCGGCGTGTCGCGCGAAGACGTTGAGGCTTATCGCCGCGAGCAGGCCGTCGCGCAACGTCCCCTGCTGATAGAGGAACATCGCGTTGCGACCCGGCAGCGGCTTCAGCCAGGCCCCCCATTCGTCGACGACCAGGGCGACCTTTTTGTCCGGATCATACTTGTCCATCACCGCGCTGTGCTGGGTGATCGTGTCTTCGGTCTCGCTGACGTTCTTCAGCAGCCCGGCATAATCCTTCTCGCCGAAGTCAACCGACGCATCCGACATCGGCAGGCGGCTTACCGTAGTGTATTTGTGGATGGACAGGCCGTCGATATTCCAGAACCACGGCTGCCGACTCTTCCAGGCCTGCATCACCGTATCAGTGAAGCCGGTATCGCCTTCGTAGCTGACGGCAATCCGGAGCATCGGAGTATTGGCGGGTCGGAACGACGTTTCGAGCTGATCGGGATGAACGTTCTTCGCGAACATGCTGAACTGCTTCAGCTTGCCGACATAGTCCGTTGCGGTGAAGGATCCGCCGCAGCCCCAGCTCTCGTTACCGATCCCGAGATACTTGATCTTCCACGGCTTGGCATGGCCGTTGGCGGCACGCTCCTTACCCAGCGTGGTCGCCTGGTCAACCGTCATATATTCGAGCCAGTCGGCTGCCTCCTGAACGGTGCCGGAGCCGACGTTCACCGAGATGTAGGCTTCGCTCCCGATCTGCTCCAGGAAGTCCATATACTCGTGGGTACCGAAATGGTTTGGCTCCAGAACGCCGCCCCAGATCGCGTTCAGCCGCGTCTTGCGCTGCTGCATCGGCCCGATGCCTTCGCGCCAGTGGTAGACATCGGCGTAGCACCCGCCCGGCCAGCGGACGAACGGCACCTTCAAAGCCTTCAGCGCGGCGACCACGTCGCTGCGGATACCGCGCACGTTGGGGATCTTGGACTCCGGACCCACCCAGATGCCGCCTTCGATGCCCTCGCCCAGCACCTCGGAGAACTGGCCGAAGATATCCCGGTCGATCTTTGCACCCACTCGCGCGGGATCGATGGTCATCGCGGACGGCGTACTGCTTGCAGACTGCGCCTGTGCCGCGACCGGCAGCGTGGCCGACAGGGCGAGTGCGAGGGTCGTTCTCTTCAACATTCGTGTTCCGATCGTTGTGAATACGAAGTCCAGCAACTGTTCAGGTGGTGCCGCTCAAAGGAAAGCGCTTTGCCGTCGCTGCGATCGGCGACAAGCCAGCCGGCACGATGGCCGACTGGCTTGCACGGTCCCGATTACGCCGCGCAGCCCCGGCGATCGCTCAGCGTGAACCCCACTGTACGCGGACGCTGAGGCCGAACTCGCGCTGGTCATTGCGGCGCGTTTCCCGATAGCCGCTGCCGACCGCGGGGGTGAACAGCCCGGCACCGATGAGACCGCCGGTGTCGGCGAACGGCGCGGGCGCACGGGCCAATTCTACGTCGGCGTCGAACAGGTTCTTGGCGAAGACGCTGATGTCGGTGTTTTCGCCGATCCTAACGCCGGTGAACAGATTAACCGTCGCAAAGTCCTTCGCGGTGAAGCCGGTCTGCTCGTTGGTGGCCTTGCTGCGATACGAGCTCAGCGTGCGGATGTAGCCGACGTTGTTGCCGAACGGGACGCGATATTCGGTCTGCAGCGAGCCGGTGAACCTGGGTGCGGTCGAGCTTGATCCGTTGCTCGTGCAGAAGGAGAGCGGCGCCGCGGCGGTGGGGATCACTGCAGTGCGGCAGGGAATTAGCGCGTCCTGGAACTTGCCCTTGGCGTAGGCGCCGTTCAGCGTGAAGTCGAGATCGTCGGTGATGCGGCCGGCGAGTTCCGCCTCGACGCCGCGGACCCGTGCATCGGCGCCGAAGACGAGATCCTTGTTGTTGACGCGGCCGGTGAAGAAGACCGGGATCGCGGTCAGCGACACGATCAGATTGTCGAAGTCCTGCTGGAAGGCGGCGACGCTGAAGCGCAGCCGGCGATCGAGCAGCGTCCCTTTGATGCCGACCTCGTAACTGTCCGACTTTTCCGACGCTTGCGGATCCCTGACCGGAAGGAGCAGGGTGTCGGCGGGAAGGGCGGCGATGTTGTTGCCGCCCTGGCGGAAGCTGCGCCCGTAGCTCGCATAAACGTTGACGTCGTCGGTGATCTCATATCTCACCGCCGCATTGTAGGTCAGCGGCGTGTACTTCTGCCGCAGCGGCGCAGGGCTGGTCGCGGCCACGGTGACCGGGACGTTGCAGAAGCCCCCGAAGTTCGACGGGGTCAGCCGGGCGAAGGTGCAGGACGTGGGGAAGAACGGACCTGCCGCCGACAGCGCGGGAAGATAGGTGAGCGTGCTTGCGGCCGCGGCGTTCTGCGTGCTGGCTGTGGTGGCGCGGATGTGGTTGTAACGCAGGCCGGCGGTGATATCGAGCCGGTCTGTGGCATGGAGCGTCACGCTGCCGAAGGCAGCGCGCGTTTTCAGCCTAGTCCTGAAGAAGCCGCTGACGAGAAGGTCATAAGCGGGATTGATCGGGCCGGTGGTCGGGTTGGCGATGCCGGGCGATCCGAACGCGAAGGGCCGCGGCGTGCCGAAGGCGCCGAGCAGCGGGGTGTCGACCGCGAACCTCGTCAGACTCTTGGAGTCAGCGTAATATCCGCCGACCACATAGTCGAGCAACTCGTTGTTGCTCGACTGTAGCCGCAGTTCGTGCGTCCAGTAACGCTGAGGCCCGCCGGCGAACTGCGCGACCTCGTAATTGTTGATGTAGTTGCCCGGATCCGACGGGCCGAGCTGGCCGGTCTTCTGCTTCTGATAGCCGCCGACATAAATGAGGTCGGCATTGAATGGCAACTCCAGCGTCGCCTGCAGCGTGGCGATCTCACCGTTCTGCGACAGGTTGAACGGAAGCTCGCCGACCGCCTTCCTGTCCTTGCTGGTGAGCGCCGGGCCATTGTACCCTGCGGCAACCGCCGGCAAGCCGCGAGCCGCCGCGGCACCGGGAAAGTAGCCGGCGGCCTGCTGGAAGTAGCGGTACTTGGCATCAAGATGCTGGTAGGTGGCGACGACCTGAAGCGTGTCGATGGGCTGGGCGAGCACCGTGAAGCGGCCGCTCCAGGTGCGGCTGTAAGGCCTTACTCCCGAATTGACGCTGCGCACGCGATTGTTGTCGGTATCGTCCACCAGCCCGGCGAGGCGGATCGCCAGCTTGTCGGCGATCAGCGGAATAGAGAGGCCGAACTGGCCATTGATCCCGTTGCGCGAGGTTCCGGTGATCTGGGCGTAGCCACCGAACTCGTCGAGGTCGGGGCGCCGCGTGGTGATGGTGATTGCGCCCGACGGGCTCGGCCGGGTCGTGCCGCTCGAGCTCGTGCCCGAACGCGCCGCTGAGCGCGTCGACCAGCCCGAGACGCCGGTCGTCCGCTGCCGCCATGCGAGGCACGGTAGGCCCCGCCCCCGTGTACCCCCGTCTGCGCATCGCCTGAGCGCGCATCCCGTCCGTCGCGGCCCGCCCCTACAGTCGAGGACCGAACGGCGTCGCCGTGGAACCGGCGACGCGGCCGACCGAGAGGACGACGATGTCCGCACCCCTGCTGTCCCGCGAGCGGATCACCGCTCCCCCCGGCTGGAGCCGCTGGCTGGTGCCGCCGGCCGCGCTCGCGATCCACCTGTCGATCGGCGCCGTCTACGCCTGGAGCGTCTTCAAACCGCCGATCGAGGAGACGTACGGCGTCTCGGGCGTCGTCAGCGCGCTGCCGTTCACCTTCGGCATCGTGGTGCTCGGGCTGTCGGCCGCGGTGTTCGGCACCACCGTCGACGCCCGGGGACCCCGCTGGGCGATGACGGTGTCGGCCCTCTGCTACGTCGGCGGCCTGCTCGTCAGCGCGGTCGGCGCGGCGACGGGTCAGGTGTGGCTGATCATCACGGGCTACGGCGTGATCGGCGGCATCGGTCTCGGCATCGGCTACATCTCCCCGGTGTCGACGCTGATGAAGTGGTTCCCGGACCGGCCGGGGATGGCGACCGGCTTCGCGATCATGGGCTTCGGCGGCGGCGCGCTGATCGCCTCCCCGTGGACGAACCAGCTCTTCACCGCGTTCGGCACCGGGGCGGGCGGTCTCGCCGCGACCTTCGGGGTGCTCGCGCTGTCCTACACCGTGCTGATGGCGCTCGGGATCGTGCTGATCCGCGTCCCCGCACCGGACTGGAAGCCGCCGACCCGCGCGGCCGCGCAGCAGAGCCGGGAGCGGCCCCCAGGTCCCGACCGCACGGCCGCCGAGGCGATCCGCACGCCGCAGTTCTGGCTGCTGTGGGTCGTGCTCGCGTTCAACGTGACCGCCGGCATCGGGATCCTGGAGCGGGCGGCGCCGATCTACTCCGACTTCTTCCCCGACGCCGGGTCGGCGGCCGCGTTGACCGCCGCCGCCGCGGGGTTCGTCGCGATCCTGTCGCTCGCGAACTCCGCCGGCCGGAT
>JAOQMM010150712.1:0-11999 GCA_027563515.1 Erythroxylum platyclados | reverse complement strand
GAGAGAGAGTAATTTCCCCTAGGAACTTCTAGAACCGACACTTAGGGTAATCACTTAGGGTTGAGATTATAACTCGAGAGAGAGTAATTTCTCTTAGGATGATTAGACCCAGCACCTTGGACACATAATTGATCAGGTTAGTATTAATGAAGAGTGAAACCCCTTTCTCTCAATTCGATTAACCCTTTTTTAATTTCTGATTTGTGATTGTGATTGCTCGATTTCATTCTATTATTAGTGTTTGGCAAATTCTTAATTTCACATTATGCCGTTGAATTGTGTTGTTATTTTTAATTAGTTGTTCTATTTCCTTGTTAGTTTGTTTTTATTCTTTCTCTAGTTTGAAAGCATTAGATGTTAGGATTAGTCCTGCCCTCCCTGTGGACCGACCCCTCAAGTACTACTACTCAGACAGTGCGCTTGCGGAATATTGAGGCTACAAATTTAAAGCTCTAATCGGACACGATCAATTTTGATGAAATTTTAAAGTTATGTTTAGCAAATATCTACTGATATGTAAAATATTACTTTTGGATTTTCAATATATGTACTTTGAATATTTTATAAGAAAATATTTAAATTTGTTTACAAATAATAATATTAAAGAAAAATCGTGACAAGTAGTTTCCAGTCTTTAAAATTTGTACAATAATGACAAAATTAATCATTAGAGTGGTTAAATTTTAATATGTTATTATAACAAGAAGTAGTTATCATTAATTGCTACGTTTATATTGACAATAACCTTTGAAATAAAAAGTTGATGATCAAGTGATAACAAAATTTCTTGTCACAAAATTACAAATAGTAGTGATCATAGTGATAGTTTTGTTTTTGTGACAACATTAAGTAGACACTAACTAATTAAATTTTTATTGACAAAAGTTTTCATCACAAAAAGTAAACTATCATGTGACGATAAACCATTTCGTCACAGCAAGAGAAAAATATTAGCGACCAAACTATATTTTGTCACAACAAATAGAAAATATTGGTGACCAATATATGTTTTATCACAATTACGATTCTTTCCTGCCAAAATTATTTTGGCACCAAATTGCATATGCTTTTAATGACAGAACTTAGTGATAAAAGAAAATTTGACACTATTAATATATTAATAGTGACAATTTAATTGTGAAAGATACTAAATTGTCACAATTACTATTGTATTAGTGACAAAAAAATAAATCATCAAAGTTAATCCAAACTATAGTGTCAATTAATTGTTTTATCATAAAACCTCATATCTGTGACGAGATTATAGTTAATCACAAAAAATTTGTTACCAAATGTCTTAACTCTTGCAGTGACAATAACCTTTGTAAAAAAAAGTTAATGATAAAGTGACAAAAAATTTCTTTTCACAAAAATTACGAATAGTATTGACCATAGTGATTAGATTCGTTTTTGTGACAATATTAAGTGGACACTAACTAATTGAATTTTTATTGACAAAAGTTTTCGTCATAAGAAGTAAACTAACATGTGACGATAAACCTTTTTGTCACAACAAGAAAAAAATATTAGTGACCAAATTATGTTTTGTCATAACAAATAGAAAATATTAGTTACTAATATATGTTTTGTCCCAATTGCAATTCATTCCTGCCAAAATTATTTTGGCGCTAAATTGCATATGTTTTTAGTGACAAAACTTAGTGATAAAAGAAATTTTGACTCTATTAATATATTAATAGTGACAATTTAATAGTGAAAGATACTAAATTGTCACAATTATCGTTGTATTAGTGACCAAAAAATAAATCATCACAGTAAATCAAAACAATAGTGATAACTAATTGTTTTGTCACAAAAAATTTCATATCTGTGACAAAATTATAGTTAGTCACAAAAAAATTGTCACTAAATGTCTTAACTCTTGTAGTGTATTGCTTGTGTTTCTTCTACTTTGCTCCTATACATTGATAAACAATTTACTTTTTAATAAAGATAAACAATTTATCTTTAATAAAAAGAAAACAATTAAAAATAAGCTAAAGTACCTTAAAATATTGTGGATGATCAAACAATTTTATGATTTCCTTGTGAAGCTTCTCTCTCACATCACACGTCTTCAACACTAATTCGGTCAACTTCACTTGTTGATCAACAAACTCTTTCACTTCTTCTACTTCTGTATCTTCTAACCTACCACAATAAAGGCAAAATGACAATGTTTCGTTTCCCATAATCAATCCAGTGAAAAACGCAGAATAAATCATCTAATAGAACTTGACATTTCATCGAATATCAAACCAACGAAAAACCACTAAATTAGAAACTCGACATTTTGATCGAATAAAGAGACATTAGGTATAAAACAATGGAACACAAACAAGATAATTAGAACTCCCAACATCTTAATTGAAAATTCATCATATTATCATTTTAACAAACAGATTAACCACACCCTAATGTAAACAACAATTGACTGGAAGTACAAGATCATCTCATTACCATCGATAAGGATCTGAGATCTTAATGCCATAATAATCATCAACGATAGAATTGTCACGATGCCCAACAAGATACTGCAACTGTTTGTCGAGAGCATATACAGAGTCCATTCTCCAGTGGCGTGTGAAAGAAGAGAAGAGGAAGGGGAAAAGGAGAGATTTTATTTCGTCCAAGTGTAGACTTAATAGCTCAAGACTTTAGAATCTTCGCGCAGGCTTAAATATGGAAGTGAAGATACAAAGAGCGAGAAGAGTTATGAGGTGTGAGTGGCGTGCCAAGAGACCATGATTACCTAATTTTTATATTCTATTTGCTACTCTTAAACCAAGACATGCATCTTCCTTAAAATAACATCGCAAAATTACCATTAAAGAATACTAGCGAAAACCATGTCATAATATAAACATACAAAGTAATATGTTATTATATTTTAATTATTATTTTATATTTTAATTATTCATTTAATTTTGAAAAATGCAAATTTGTAGATCTTATTCTGCAAAAAAGTCCATTAAAAGTTCTCTCTGAAAAATTCCTAGCAAAAGTAAAAGTGGATAATGATTATAAAAAATAAACATAAAAATTAACAACATTCGAAATCCTTACCTAGTACAATATCATCAAAAGTCAAAAAGTTAAATTGATCCGAAAAATAAATTGATACAAAAATAAATTTAAATGAATAAATGCTTAGTTTTTTCTCCAATCAATTTATTTCTTTTAAAAGCCTAATTTCTTATTGTTTATCAAATTATAATAGCAATAGAAGGCCTAACAACTAATAATAGTATAAGATGCAATTGAAAATGAAATCAAGCATGATATCACGAATTTAAAACCATGCCTAATTGAAAGATGATCAAGACTTGACTTGATATAATCAAAATTTGAATTAAATAAATATTATTTTAATTATTTATTTTTATGAATGATGATGAGACAAATTCAGTAAGTGAAGATGAGGAAGGTGACAATAAAAATGATTGAACATTGGCAAGAACTTTGTTTTTAAATTTTGAATAAGTTAAGAGTTTTGCTTAATACTTTGGAACAAGATTTTTATTATATTTAAATATTCATTTATTTTTATTTTTATTTTGATGAAATTTTGAAGTTATGTTTAGCAAATATCTATTGATATGTAAAATATTACTCTTGGATTATCAATATATGTAGTTTGAATATTTTATAAGAAAATATTTAAATTTTTTTGCAAATAATAATATTAAAGAAAAAAACGTAACAAGTAGTTTCTAGTCCCTAAAATTTGTACAATAATGACAAAATTAATCATTAGAGTGGTTAATTTTAATATATTATTATAACAAAAAGTAGTTATAATTAATTTGTTACGTTTATATTGACAATAACCATTGTAACAAAAAGTTGATGATCAAGTGACAACAAAATTTCTTGTCACAAAAATTACGAATAGTAGTGATTATAGTGATAGTTATGTTTTTGTGACAATATTAAGTAGACAATAACTAATGAAATTTTGATTGACAAAATTTTTCTTTACAAAAAGTAAAATATCATATGACTGTAAACCATTTTGTCACAGCGAGAGAAAAATATTAGTGACCAAACTATGTTTTGTCACAACAAATAGAAAATATTAGTGACCAACATATGTTTTTATCACAATTACGATTCTTTCCTGCCAAAATTACTTTAGCACCAAATTGCATATGCTTTTAGTGACAGAACTTAGTGATAAAAGAAATTTTGACACTATTAATATGTTAATAGTGACAATTTAATTGTGAAAGATACTAAATTGTCACAATTACCACTGTATTAGTGACACAAAATTAAATCATCAAAGTTAATCCAAACAATAGTGTCAATAAATTGTTTTATCATAAAAAACCTCATCTGTGATGAAATTATAGTTAGTCACAAAATGTTACTAAATGTGTTAACTCTTGTAGTGATAATAACCTTTGTATCAAAAAGTTGATGATAAAGTGACAAAAAAATTTCTTCTCACAAAAATTATGAATAGTAGTGGCCATAGTGATAGTTTCGTTTTTGTGACAATAATAAGTAGACATTAACTAATTGAATTTTTATGGAAAGTCTGAAGTAGAGCTAGGTCGTTTCCAGATGAAATTACATAGGAAAATAGATAATGGAAGGTCTAGAGATATTTGAAGGTAACCTTCCTGCGAGAGCTAGAGAAAGAAAAGTAAAATATCGTGTGACGGTAAACTGTTTCGTCATAGCAACATAAAAATATTAGTAACCAAACTATGTTTTGTCACAACAAATAGAAAATATTAGTGACCAACATATGTTTTGTCACAATTACAATTCATTCCTGCCAAAATTAATTTGGCACCAAATTGCATACGCTTTTTGACAGATCCCTATCTTAAAATGACTAGGTAGCCTACTCGGCACCCCACGGTGATCCCCCTAGTTGATATTTAATCCAAATGGAAAGTTCTCGTGGAGCTAAGTCTATTGCCCTTTTTAATCGAAAAGCTTTAACTTAACATTAAAAACATATAAGCAATGGAGTTTTTTTTTAATTTGTTAAAAATTTCGGCAGCACAACGGTTGTATTTTAACCTACCCAAAATTTTCAAAAGCCCTACAAAAGTGCAAAACACTTCTATAATCATCTCCAAATCCAAACTACAAAATTTGGACTAAAAGTCCATTAACAAGCAATCTCAACAATCACTTCAATAATCTTAAATAAAAACTCAAACATATTCATACATTTAACTTTAAAACCTTTATGTACATGCATTCTTTACACAAAATATAGTCCAAAACATATTCATGATGCAAATGTCCAAAAAACCATTTACAAGGCAAAATGCCTACACAGCAGCATGTGACAAAGTTGACTAGTCGTGAGGTGGAGTCCTTGCTACTAAAGCCCCTGAGTGTCCACCTGGGAGGTTTCATTTAAAAACAGAAAAAGGGTGTGAACTAAACGAGCTCAGTGAGTGCAAGATTTTCTATTCAAACCATAATTAACAATTTAAACCTCCCTAAAACAAATTCTTCTCAATTCGAATAATTCAATACTAATATAAAACATATATGCTTCCAAAAGTCAAGTTTCTCAAATCACTTTTTAATTAAATAGTAGCAGCATTAAAAATGTCATGAATTTCTTACATGACATAGCCTATCACTAACTTATTTGCCATATGGTACCCTCAAGCATAAAGTCACGGAGTTGGTTCTGCATCGCTTACCCACAACTGGTTAATCACTAGTAATGGAGCTGGTTCTACATCACTTACCCACACTAGGATAACCATTATACATCGATAGTTATAGAGCTGGTTCTGCATCACTTACCCGCAACTGGTTAACTACTAGTTACGAAACTGGTTCTACATCACTTACTCGTACTAGGTTAACTGCTATATACCAGTAGTTATGGAGCTGGTTCTACATCGCTTACCTACAACTGGTCAACCACTAGTTACGGAGCTGGTTTTACATTGCTTACCCGCACTAGGTTAACCGTTACACATCGGTATAATAATATTTATAAAACCTATCAGTATACATAGGCTAAATATCATTTATTTTTTATCAACTAATAACATCATTTCAATATAAACTTAAATCATATAAGATTTAACTTTCAAACTTCAATTCATATATTGCTAAAATATACTAGCAATATTCACATAAAACTCATAATCAATATTCAGTTCACAATATAATAGAAATCAATTTCATAAAATACATTTAAAATGCACTCACCGTTAAGCAATTTTACTGCTAAGTATACTCATGCGTTCTGTGCCTTTCCTTTACCTACACAAGCACATTTTGCTTAGGCATTTATTTCCAAATTTGGAAATAAGACATTAACACTATAAATTCGGTTTAACCGAATTCGAGATTAGTATTTAATCACGTAACACGTACGCTAATCGTATTTCCATTTACTACTGTAAGCTAAGCTATTGTTCTAAGTTTCCAATTATAACTTCAAAAGTCATTTAAAGCCATACTTTACCCATTCTAACTTATCAATTTCTTCAAAACACTATCTCACTTAATTTAATTCACCATATCATGATCATGTATGATGAGCCACGGTTATGGCCTATGTACAAAATCTATACCTCCAATTGTTCCTTACTTTTCACATAGAAAATGTTCAAATTAGGCTTTGAGGTCTTCTAGACATTCGTTCCCCTATATCTCTGGTTTCCATATCATAAAAAGTCATACTATTTGAAGCTCTAATTCAAGAAATATGCATCAAACATCACAAACTGCTCCAAAATAAGGACAGTATCAAATCACCATTTTCAATCTCGAATTACAATATGATTCAACTATAATTAAGTCAGAGTCTCTTCTAGGAATTTTTAGTACTTTGTCTTAGGTTTCATCTCCAATTGGAATCACTCAATTTAGAGGTCTGTAGTCCAGAATATAGTCAAAACAAGATGTCTAATATCTGGTTCTAGTGATCCGAGAACCAGATACAATATTCACTAACATAATTCTTTCTCTTATCATATTCATCCCGTAAATGCTTCCAAACTTATTATCTACTCCATGGGAACTCAAAAATCATCATTTATCTTACATAAATCTATCCTACTAAAAAGCCCCAAAACTAGAAATTTAGGTGAAGAAAACTTACCAATTTATCTTCCAATTTCTTGGTTAATTGAAGAGCACCTTGACTTAGTTAACACTTCCAACTCTCGTTCGCTCCTCTCCATGGAGTGAGAAGCCTTAGCTTCTCTCCATAGCATCCTGTTGATTGCCTTCAGCCTTCTTCTCTGATCGTTCCTTCTTTCCCAGCATCCCTCTGTCAGCTTCCTTCCTTCTTTGGCCTGCGTCCGGTAGCCTCCCTTCACCCTTGAAGGGTATTTTGGTAATCCTCTCTTTCCCTCCATTTTACTTTTCCTATTTTTGGGGCTTGCCGTTGTCAGTCCCTTCTGTCAGCATGACTTCCGTAGGTAATCCCTCAAGTCTTGAGTCTAGCCCCCTTCTAAATTTCCTCCCTTGCCCTTGAAATCTTCAGGAGACAGCCCATCCTTTGCTCCTTCTGCACCTGCTGCTCTTCCTCTTCCCACCTCTCACCCTCCCAGTCTTCCTTCCTCCTCTATAACCCCAGCACTCAATCTCTCCTCCCCTGCTCCCTCTACTTCCCCGCAACCCAACCCGCCCCCTCACCCTGCTAAGCGCTCATGGACGCAAGTACTTGGTGATGCCAACCCTGACCTGAAACTCTCTGACCTTCCACCAAGTGTCTTCGATTCTTTTACCATTCCCATCGTTGCTCCCCCCGTTGAAGTTTTAAAAGCTGGTGTGGAACTCTGGAGTGCTACCTTGATTAGGTTCTTCCTGGACAAAAGGGTCTCTTTCCCTGTTATGAAAACTTGGGCTACAAATAACTGGAAAGCATTTGGATTCAAGGAGCTTCTAGTGACAGAACAAAACCTTTTTCTATTCAAGTTCCACAGTAAACCTGATGCTGTCAAGGTACTTGAATCAGGACCTTGGCATGTCTCAAGCAAGCCCCTTCTCCTTCAGCATTGGCGCCCTGGATTGGATAGTCAGGAACTGAAACGTACAAACATACCTATTTGGTTGTGTATACATGGTATTCCTCTTGAATATTGGACTACTACTGGACTGAGCCACCTAGCTAGTTATATCGGGAAGCCAATTTGTTTGGACCAAGCCACTGCTCACACCAGCAGAGTTAACTATGTTAGGCTATGTGTTGTAGTTGATTCAATGGCGATGCTGCCTGACGAAATTCCCTTACTAAGATTTAATGACAGCATGGAGCTTGTTGAAGATGTCGTCCATGTAACCTATACGTGGAAGCCCCCTTCTGCAGCCAGCACCAAACTCTGGAAACCCACCGGTAGACGCTTCCTTTCTGGTTATGCTCAGGATCTTGAGAAGGAGGACAACTTTCAAGCAAACCCCCACTCCATATCGGATGCATCTTATAATCAGATGACTCTTCCTATCCAGCCATCTGATCCCATAACTGAAGATTCAACTCATCCTACCATGAATGAAGTCCCTCAGTCTATTTTGGTAGTAGCACCAGTAGCTTCATCCTTTAAAGAGTGTGTCCCTCCCGATTCAAAAGGTTTAGAAAATCCTCCTAGGTTGGACAGTCCATCTCCTGCTTCCAGTAAAGCAAGTTCTGCTTCAGAAAACAATTCTGCAGATTGAGATTTTGTTCCCGCCAGCAAAAGGCGAGCCAACAGAAGGAAAAAGCCCTCCCAGGGCTCTGAACAATGATCATATCTGCTTGGAACGTCAGGGGTCTCAATTCCCCTGAGAAAAAACTTTTTATGAAGGATTTTATCCTGACCAATAAGCCTATTATTCTTGGCATTTTGGAGTCACGCATTAAACAAGCAAAGTGTGACATTCTTCATTTTGTCCCCAAAGGTTGGAAGTTGGTCCATAACTATGAAGAACACCACAATGGTCGTATTCTACTGGTTTTTTGATCCTCAAGAAATTACTATACTCTCTCAGACAATTTTTGCTCAACTGATTCACCTCCAAATTCAGTTGCTGTCCTTGAATGTCATCATTTATGTCACCTTCATTTATGCATTTAATTATCCTTTCCAACATACTACTCTTTGGGTAGCCCTTCGACAACTTGCAATCCAAATTCATTCCCCTTGGCTTATCCTTGGTGACTTTAATGCCACCATTTATCCATCTGAATCCGAAGGTCTCTGTGCCCTTAAACATCATTGTGAAGAGTTCAGAAGTTGCCTTGATGACATCCAAGTTTCAGACTTACCTTTTGGGGGAAACTTTTATACTTAGAACAATAAACAGTCTGGATCCTCCATTATCCGCTGCAAACTTGACAGATGTTTATCCAATCTTGAGTGGTGTCACTCCTTCCCACAATCTCATGCTATTTTTCCCCACCCTTCTCTTTCAGACCACTCCCCCATCCTTGTCCATCTTCAATCTCCAAAGCCACTTCGGTACCCTTTTCGGTTTAACAACTTTCTCATTAATCTTGCAGGCTTTTATGAAGTAGTTCTAGAAGGTTTCAATTATCCTGTTCAAGGTTCTAAGCAGTTCATTCTCATGAGGAAGCTCCAAGCTACCAAGGAAGCAATCAAGGAGTTTCATAGGTGCAATGTTGGCAATACTTATCATCTTATCTCTACGGCTAAAGTTATCCTTGAACAGGCTCAAGTTGAACTTTACATCAATCCTTCTTCTGTGGCGCTGCTTGACAAGGAGCACCGGGCTCATGAATCCTATGCACAAGCCTTAAAGTTTCACCTCTCTCTGCTCAAACAACGTTCAAGAGTGCAATGGCTCAAACATAGTGATACAAATTCTTCCTTCTTCCATAAGGCCATCATTTCTAGGAAAGCCTCAAAGAAGATTGTCTCCATTAATCATCTGAATTCCATGGCAACGACTCAACTACAAATTCTGCGAGCAGCTAAAGACCACTTTGTTAATGTATTAGGCTCTCAATCGAATTCCAGATCTTCGCCAAGGCTTATCAGCGAAATTATTGAAGACAAACTCGCTGACCAAGAGATTACCTATTTTGACGCCCCTGTCTCCCTTTATGAAATCAATCAAGCACTCAAATCTATTAATCCTAAGAAAGCCCCAGGGCCTGATGGGTTCAATGCAAATTTTTTCTTAAAGACCTGTAGTGTTACCTATTCAACAGTGGCTGATGCTGTTATGGAATTCTTCAACAATGGTAAGCTTCTTACTGAAATAAATAGCACGTTCATCACTCTTATCCCTAAGGGAGTAAAACCCACTTGTTTTGGGGATTTCTGGCCCATCGCCTGCTGTAATACCATATACAAGATCATCTTTAAGGTGCTCTCGCTTCGACTCAAGTCAGTTCTACCTAATCATATAGACTGCAACCAGGGGGCATACATTCCTGGACGCTCCATTGGGGACAACATCTCCATTGCTCAAGAATTGCTGAAATCTTATGCTCGGAATAGAAGCCCAAAAACTTGTGCCTTGAAGGCAGATTTTCAAAAAGCTTATGACATGCTAGACTGGTCGTTTATCACTAACATCTTGCAAGCATATGGCTTTCCTCCAAGACTCATCAATTGGATTCATCAATGTATAAGTACGGTCACCTTTAAGATTCTTGTTAATGGTGAACCATCCCGGAGCATTAAAGTAGCAAGAGGTATCAGGCAGGGTGATCCTATGTCCCCCTATCTTTTTGCTTTAGCAATGGAGGTGCTTAATAAATTAGTTTTCCGAGTAGCAGCGAATGATCCCAGATTCCAGTTTCATAGCCAATGTAAAAAGGTGAATCTTGTGACCTTGAGTTTTGCTGATGATCTTTTTCTATTCTCCAAGGCAGATTGCAATTCAGTGGCTACTCTATCCAATGCTCTTAAACTCTTTAACAAGATTTCGAGGCTCATCATCAACTACAATAAAAGCGCCATATTTATTTCCAAAAGTGCATCCAATCTTGGGCCCATTCTAGCCTCAATATCAAGCTTTAACTGCCAGCACCTTCCTGTAACTTATCTAGGGGCACCCATTTCGACAGGCAATCCTTCTTTTGGTGACTTCAAATCTATCACAGATAAGATTCTTAGATGTATAAGTAGCTGGAGCCATCGAGAACTATCTGTTGCTGGTAGAGCTTAACTTATCAACTCAGTTCTTTCGTCCATGGCAGCCTATTGGGGGTCAAACCTAGTCTTTCCTAATCATATTCATAAGCGTATAGACAGAATCTTCAAGGATTTTTTGTGGTCTGGAAGTACCATGAACACTAAAGTTGGTAAGATCAAATGGGCAGAAGTTTGTACACCTCGACGGCAAGGTGGTCTTGGTCTCACCACTTCCAAGTTGCTAAATCAAACTCTGCTGACCAAGAAAGTGTGGAGGTTGATTCAAGACCAGCAATCTTTATGGGTCAAGTGGGTCAATGTGTATTATATCAAGGGTAGATCCATATGGTGTTTCAATGTTCCCAGAAATGCTTCGGCATTAATAAGGTTCATTGGGAAGGTCCGAGACAAGGTCAGAGCTCATTGTCAATTTCAGGTGGGCAATGCGGAAATCATGAAATTTTGGTTCAATCTATGGCTCAACTAGTCCATTCCTTTCGATTTACCGCAACTGCAAGCACTCAAAGATTCTATTCCAATTTCTGCTACGGTTGCTCAGGGGTTAACCATCTATTGTCAAATCAACAGAGGGAATATCAGCTCTTCTCTGTTTTGCAATATTACCGTGATTGGGTGACAGGACAGGATCCACTGGCAGCTAACATCATCAGGCCAATTCACTACCTCTTCATCTATCAAGTTATATAGAACGGAGTCTCCCCAAGTAAGTTGGTTTCAAGCTGTCTGGCCGCAGAATTATAACCCTCGGCTCGCTGTCCTTCTTTGGCAAGCGTTCAAGTTCAAACTTGCCACTCTCGATCGGATTGGGCGATTCCCAAGCCTAAACAATTTCTTCATGTTCATTTACATTGTATGTTGTTAATTGAATATTTTAGTTGGAAAAATTATTGAATTTTA
>JAOQMM010150671.1:0-12006 GCA_027563515.1 Erythroxylum platyclados | reverse complement strand
TTAATCTCTGTGGGATCGACCTAGACTTACCGCTAGCTATAGTTTTAGTCTAGTTATTTTGGTAACGTAACGACACGCTACCACCTTCATATATCTAATACCGCGATTATGTAAAAGAAATACCAAGATTTACCACCCATAACAGATAAGTCACACTGATTAATGCATATTTGACTATAATTATACAGCCATATTTGATGTATTTTGCCAAATATTTTATAGTTTTGTTGTATATTTGGTACTTAATTCTCTCCAATTGCATTTATGGGTCATAGTTGCTTTCATGGACTAAAAGGAGACAAATTTGGATGAAATCGCAAAATAAAACAAAGATTTGAAGCAAATTGGAGATACGTGGCCATGTATATGGCCATGTAAGTCCATATGAACATGTAAAGTCACAATTTTAGGGGTTTTTAGAGCTACTTGGTCATCTATGTAGCCATGTAAGTGATCGTGTATGTCTTAACTAATTTTTACTATAAAAGGACGTGAGCAGAGGAAAATAAAAGGGAGCTAACTTTTGCAGCAAATTCTAGAAGTGAAGAACATAGAGAAGGGACAATTTTGATCAAGGAATGTGGAGAACATGAAGAATTCATCTAGAAATCTAATAGCTTACATTATAAACCCTAAAACTTACAAGAACATTCAATTGAAGAAAAAGGGAGATTTAAAATTATGATTCCTTTGTTTTCTATTCATTTTTCTTCCTATTTATCTTTGATTTAGTTTTATAGTATCTGTAAATAAACGTGTTTAGTGTCTAGGTATGGTGAACCTTACTTGGGATAACAATATGTCTTGATTCTTTTATTTAATGCAATAATTTTGATTGATTTATTGTGATTCAATTATGAATTTTATGCATGTTATGATATATCTGAAATATTAGTGCATGATTTGATTTCATATATTGAGATTGAGAAATCCTTTGTAGGAATAGATCTACCATAATTGAAAGGATTTGATTGCAAACCTTGAGGTAGGTCAACATAAATTCTTTGGAATAGGGTCAAACCTAATAACAAAATTCATAAATCAATAAAGCAATCCTAGGAACTTTAACTAGAAAGATTTTAGTTAATCAACCTACAGATTAGTTGTTAGTAGTCTCGAGAGAGTTATTAAAATAAGATAGGAATTTTTGCGGTCTAATAATCAATAAAATAATTGAATGATAAAGGGTTAATTATTTAATGATTTTTTAAGGGATTCATCATCTAGACACTAAAATTTGATATTGAGTTTTCTAAGCAATTTCCTTTGTTCTTTGTTCATTACTGTTTCCTATTTTATTTTCTTTTTCTAGGTTTTATCTTTAATTAAAAACCAAAAATCGAATTCTTAGGCTAGATAATAGGAAAAAGGTAATTACTAATATTTACTGTCATTGTAAGATCGACCCGTACTTACCTATGCTTGCTATGGCTACGTTGTGCAGTTACGGTTAATTTAATTATTGATATAAAGAAAAATACCAATCAAATTTTTTGGTGTCGTTGCCAGGGATGGTAATATTAAGAAAGCCTAGATTTTATTAATCTAATCATTATTTTTGTATTTATTTTATTTTGTTTTATTTACATTGCATCTTATTGTATTCTTAGCTTATTCATTTAATTATCTTTTGAACTTCTCTACTTTGAATTTGAGTTTGTGACTTATTGTTAGGATATTGAGATTGAACCTCATAGCCATAACTCACAATGAATGGATTGAGTAGGCAGTACTCTTATGGGAGCTATGATATGTCATCACGACATGTAACATCACCATATTGGAAAGAGCACCTGAATATGATGCATTTCAAGAAGGCGAGGTAACTGCTACTATGGATGATAAGATGACCAAAATTATTCAGGAATCAAATAGGAGGCATCAAAGAACAAAGGCTTGTATACGTAATATGGTGAATTAGGTTAATTAGTTGGCAAAGATATTATCTGATCAATTACAGGGGAGTTTGCCTAGTACTACTGAAACAAATCCTAAAGAACTTGTAATGGCAAGCACTTTTAGGAACAGAAAAGGCTTTAAGATCAAGAAGAAGAAGAAGAAGAAGCCTATGTCTAAGAAGAAGTAGAGAAGTGGCAAGAGATAGTTGAAGAAGAAAAAGAGCCAGAAACCTTTGCCTAGTAAGAAGAGTGGTAAAAGGTAGTTGAGGATGAACTGGTAGAGGAATCAAATAAGGAAACTACTGATGAAGTATTGGTAGCCACTTTAAGTACAGATGGTTCCCACTTCTTACATGACAAACTGCTTACACCAATTGAAGATTCAGCGAGTTTTATTATTCCGTAAGTTATTAACATTTTTTTCATTAAAAAGGGCACGAATGCAATAGATAGGATTTATTAATTTGATAAATTGTACTCTTATTATCATCATACAACATGTGGCTTACTTACAGGCTACAAAACCATTAAGTGGAGAAAATGGTGGAAGCAAGCCGCTAATTATAGACCCAAGATGATGGCAATGGTAGGGTACATCAAGCTATCTATGTTAAACAATCTCTACATGGGAGGCAACCTATGAATTAGGATAGGTTTTATTTTGATTTAGGATAAGTTTTCTAAAATTAATTAAGAATTAATATAATTATTAATCTTAATCATATTAAAAAAAATAATTACCTTAATTTTGGAATTAAATTTTGATTTTTAAAAAAATGTTAAAATTATGTTTGAAATATGTCTTGGAATACTCTATTCTAAGCTAAGGGTAACTTTGTTCATGTTTAGATTATTTAATCTTATAAACAAACAAGGCTTATTCTACACTTGAAGAAGTTTATCAAGGTAGCTTAAATAGAGAAGTAAATTAGGGGTTTTATGTGACAAGAAGATACTCCTTAAGCTCAAAGGTAAATTTTATCATTTAGTGATTAAGTTGACCATGCTTTATGTGGTGAAATATTGGCCCATCAAACAAGTGCATAGTCATAAGCTAATGGTGGCCGAGACGAGGATGTTCCGATGGATGTGCAACCTTTCTAAAAAAAATAAGGTTAGAAATGTAATGCTAAGAGGCAAATTAAAAGTGACTGATATTAATGGAAAATTAAGATAGACAAGGCTTAAGTGGTTTAGACATGTTAAGAGGAAACAACATGATGCTCCAATGAGAAGATGCGAAAAGATCATACTTAGAGACTATAAGATAAAAAAAGGGAAGGCCTAAGAAGAACTACTGGGAGATGATCAAGAATGATATGGCTCCGTTAGAATTTACCAAGAACATTGCCATCAATAGAAAACTTTGACATACTAGGATCCAGATAAAGGATCTTACACAGAGATATCCTTCTCATTCTGATAGGTCTTTTAAACATTTTCTTTCTTATGTCTTGTATTTAGCCTAAACATTTAATATGTAATACTTCTCTCTTAGTTGTTTAGCCTGCATATTTTCTTATAATGGCTTATTTGGTTTATTTATTTACTTGTCTTCTTTCTTATTTATGTATTTATTTACTTACTCTATCTTTTATTTTTATTATTTTACCCTATTATATATTTATTGTATTATTTATGCTATTATGTATTTTTATAGTTTTATTTATACATTTTTATTTTATTTTATTTTATTTTATTATCTTTATCTCTATTTTTATTTTTGTTTTTATTTTATGTTTAGTTAGTATTATTTTATTATTTTAATATGTATATGTATATGCATATTTTTTATTTTTTTCATATGGGTCTATCAGAAACAGGTTCTCTACTAGGTATGAGTAAAGTTGCATACTGTTGGATCTCTCCTAACCCCAAATATAAGCCAGAGCTAGTTTATCACACAGTTGAACATAAAGACTTGCCAAAGTTACATCTTTAAAGGAGTCTCGTTTTGAGAAAAGAGACAAGCAGTTAAGAAAAAAGAGGTCCACAACTAACTTGTTTCTTATCTTTACGTCTGAAGCGAAATCATAACTCCCATTTGTATAGCTTTAAAGCAGATAAAAATGAGGTCCATAGCAAAGTGTGGTTTAAGGTAAAAGGTTAGCAGATTAGTTGTTTCTAACTAAAAGAAAGTTGCACATGATTTCACAGCCCCATAACATATTTTTATTGTGAATTGAAGATGAAAAATGCAATATTAAGTGGAACTAGACAAATGACAGCGTGCCACCGGCCTGATTATCAGAATAAAGCAACCGGCCACGAGATCCAGTTTGATAGCATTACCACAACAAATGTGCTTTTCTTAGCTTTAAAAAGGCAGGATTTCGCATGCTTAGCCACTATAACCCCACACAAATCGCAATCTGGACATCCTCTTAATGAAGCAAATGATGATTAAAGAGAATAGGATTGTGTACGTTGTAACGTAATTAGTGCATGTTTGACAGGATTTGTCATATATTTTTCACGTGCATGATTCCTGTCACTTAAATGCCTTAATATTCTTTTATCCACTTCTACATGCAGCCACTCGCAAGCTATAACTGCTGCAGTTATTACTTAGGAAGAATTATAACCAAGAAAGAGCCTGCTAATTAGTTATGTCTCGCAAAAGTGGCATTTGATTGAAGTCAATCATCCCTCCTTCGTAGCGGAGTCAACAGGCGATCAAAGATCCAGTCCTTAGCATCATTGACTTGTATGGTTGGAAGAACATTAATCCTGGGTAAGTTATGTTCTGAAAGTACTAAATAATGCACCATTTGGTTGCTATAATTAACATATCATACTTTGCCCAACTTCTGAAATACGATTATTGTGCTGTTAGATTCTTGGTCTCCTGGGACCAACGTTATCATGAGCTTTATGAGTTTGGATGTTCATTATTACATCTCTACATGCTGGAGCCTTCTTTAGTGCTACAGCCTGGCTTGGAACTTCAAAACATAATAGACTTCAGTCAAATGCCATTATGAAACATTACATAATCTGTGGGTAGATCTCATGTACTCCTAAAAAATGGGTCTCTTTGATCATTGATTCAACTTATGCTTTGGGAGATAGTAAGCTATTAGCTCAAACAAATTTTTCTTTTTCCTCACCTCTTAATCTTATATTATTGACTATATCACCCCCTTCTCTTTTGGGTTAGCTTTTATATTTATGGCACTACTATTGGAGAATGCATCATTTGTTGTTGCCTGAATGCATGTAGCTGTGTAGTTCAATATAAATAGTTAATTATCTCCTTGGTTCTATTGCATTTTTTTATTTCTGTTTTTTCAATTTTCACAATTTATGAAAAGTATTAAAAATTTTATATTTATTTTTGTTCCTTATTCATATACTGATTTATCATGAAATCAAGCTACCTAACCTGATTCTAATTTGAGAAGATATATTGACTAGCATTCTTGTAGATCAGAGTTCTCTAGGAAGGAAAGAGAATTTCAAAAAGTTCGAGAAGAAGATCTCAAAAGAATTGAGTCAGATATTGCTAAAGAAAAATCCAAATTAAGCTATATATGAACCATACCTGTTTGACATTTCCAGCTGTAATACCTACTTATAACACGCCATCCTATATTGATGCTACTGACTATAGAAAAATCTTCAAAATGTCTTATCTATTGTTCAGAAAAAAAAAAAACCCTTGCAAAACCATCAAAACCTTCTAAGCCAAGCCCACCGGCAAAAGATATTCCTTCAACTTCTAACACTTTATAAATTAATACACCACTAGCTTCTCCACCAAAAGAAAGACCTTCCTTGGACACAACAAAAGAACCCATGCCCAACCAAGAATTCATAGCTACTCTTTAACCAATTCTAGATAGCTTTAACAGTCACACTGACAGTCAGGACTCTAATTTTTTTATAGAAAGCTCAAAACAACTTGCAAATATCACTCAAATATCTTAAATGATGATGGTTGTTCCATACTATTCTTAACTACATAAAGAAGTTGAACCTGAGGTTGACAATGTTGAGTCAATGACTGAATCAATTAGACTACAAGTAACTCCTATTTATAAACCTACTTTAGGTCCATGGTTCACTTTTGATGATGTCCCACTAGCAAAATGGAGAGATCGACTGTATGAATCCACCGCCTAGATAGATCTTCAAATGATAAGGCCAGATATGCCCCTTAAAGACATCTTAATAGAATTTGTCTCTAGAATGATGGGAACTTTAAGAGAATGGTTTCAAAGCCTTAGTGAATACGGGCATATAGAAGTCTTACAATTGTTGTAAGTTAGTTCCTTCTTAGGAATAATCCATAACGAATTCATCAGAGATTTCCAGCTTATTAATCGACAAAGTAGAGATTAGTACTTTGGAATGAAGTGTTGCTTTATGAACAGAAAAGATTTACAGAAGCATTTTCAAAGAATGTCCGAAAAATATTATATGCTCAATGGTTTCAATGATGTCAATCTTCGGTACACATTCATTACTTCCCTTATTGATGAGTTGTAGCTTAAATTACAAAGAAAAATCAATTCTCTTTATAGAGACATGACTAAAATCTCTCTTGGAGAAATCTACCAATTAGCTTTGATGACACTAGACAACTTATGTGAACAACATAAGTTCTTCAAAGCTATGCTAAAAGGTAGAGCTCAACACAAACAAGCGTGCAAGAAGCTGTATTTAAAGACCAAGTGCAAAGACATGGAGAAATGTGCATGCAACATAAAGAAGGAGAAACTTTTCGGCAGAAAACTATTAAGAGTTCACCTTTTCAACAAAAGGAAGAAAAAGAAAATAAGATTCTCCAAGTAGCATGCTTCTGAAATTAGAAAAACAGACTAGTGTTACTTTTATGTATAACTAGGTCATTATGCCAAAAGGTACCATAAAAGGTCCAAAAAGGATATGAAAATGCTATAGTCCATAGAAGCTATGATGCTCATAAAAGATGACGAGGACATCAAATTCCTTTTTGAAGAATAGCCTAGTGAAGACGAAGAGACATTATTTGCACTACCTGACTATGAATCTGTCGATGATGAACTTTCTTCTCTTGATGAAGAAGATGATAGACCAATGTACATGATTAAACAGTCTTATTTCAAGCTAGAGCCTAGGAAGTAAGTAATCACACAACCATATGTCAAGCTCCAATTACTTCTAGAGAAGTATCATAAACCAATCTTAGCTATTGGTTACATGGATACAAGATCTTGTAGAAGTGTAATGAAACCACATATTATTCCAACTAAAGAATGGCAACTATATGAATAATACCTTACTACAACTGAAGGTAAATCCTTCAAGATAAATCTTATCACAAAAAGAAGGATTAGGATAAAGTTCTTGCTAAGTTGTATCGTTTAGACAAAAATATTAGGAAGTAATCTTCCTAGTACTAACATACTTATTGGGATAGAGGTCTATTTCCAAACAGAAAAGTTACATATCTTACCAAAAGGGATTCGTTACAAACAAGATTTTCATAAGTACACTAAAGACCGTAATGACTAGCGTACGAATGATAGGTGGAGACACGAAAAAAAAATTTATCGGTACTGGACTACACTAAGGCTCAGCCTTAAGTCCTTTTTTGTTCGCAGTAGTGTCGGATGAGCTTACCAAACATATCCAAGGAGAGGTACCTTGGTGTATGTTATTTGCTGATGATATTATCTTAGTAGATGAGACAAAGGAGGGAGTCAATATCAAGCTAGACTATTGGAGGGAAGCGTTAGAATCAAAAGGTTTTAAAATGAGCAGGACTAAGACTAAGTATTTAAAATGCAACTTTTCAAGACGTCAAGTGGTCCAAGATGTGGTCATGTCAATTGGAGCTGTCGTTATACCACAGAAACTATGTTTTAAGTACCTCAGGTCTATCTTCCAGAGTAATAGTGAGATCAACGCTGATATAGTCCATCGTATCAAATTCGAGTGGTTCAAAAGGTGAAACACATCAGGGGTCTTATGTGATAAGAAGATCCCTCTCAAGCTTAAAGGTAAATTTTATAGAATGGCGATTCGGCCAATCATTTTATATGAGGCGGACTTTTGGCCCACTAAGTGCATACATACCAGTAAGCTATTGGTAATAGAGATGCAGATGCTCCGGTGGATGTGTGACATTACTAGAAAGGATAAGGTTCGAAATCGTATGGTGAGAGATACTACAGGTGGCTGGTATTAATGAAAAGTTGCAAGAGACAAGACTTAGGTGGTTCGGACATGTGAGGAGGAGACACCCTGAAGCACTGGTGCGACAATGCAAGAAAATAACTCTTCGAGATTGCAAAAGGAAAAAAGGAAGACTGCACAAGAATCGGAGAGAGGTGATCAGGAAGGATTTGGCAGGTTTGGCTCTTACTGAGGACTTGACTAGTAATAGGAAACTCTAGCGTACTAGGATATGAGTAAAGGATATCCGATAAAATGAATCGACGCAGTTGGACAAGTTCGATGAGGTTGTATCATGTGACTTTCTTACGTCATATCTACTTCGTAGGATTCTAGCCAAATTAGCTACCTTGTCTATAACTAGTTGCTAGGTGGTTTTTTTTTCAGCTGCTGGTTGGCCCTTCGAGGACACTTGATAACATTGGAACACTACAAGAGCATATTCACATGACTCATGACTAAAGATGCCAAACACAATTCGAGACAAGGGGAGAAAAACTTAGCAGCATATCAGGTATAAGCAGTCCCCAACAACATCTCAGGTATCTCGGTCTTACTATCTTCTTATATACTTTGTCTTCTAAACCTGCATCAATTTTTTTTTCAATCTTCATTTCACATTGGCATGTAGGTCTACGGGAAATAGCCTCTCTATTATGTAGGGGTAAGGCTACATACTATCAGACCTCCCCAGACCCTGCATTGGTGCGGGATTCAACTGGGTGCGATGATGATGATGATGACTAAAGACCGCAACATCTTCGAGCTACAAGATGTTCCTACTAATATGAAAACATCAGAGATCAACTCTTACAATATTGCCTGGAAAGTCATGACCAATTCAATCATCTATATCCATTATGGCATAATTAGGAATTTTATGTCTAATTACCATTTAGGAAGAATGAAGATATTACTCCAACAAAGGCTACTCACCTAGGAATACATCCAGATGACTTAAAGATGGCACAGGAAGAATATGATATACTTTTGAAACAAGTACTAATCAAGCTGACTAAATCAGATTAGGCATGTTAAGTTTTTTATGTGGAAAAAAGGGCAGAAAAGAGCATAGGAAAAAAAAGGCTAGTTATTGATTACAAGCCTTTAAATCATTTTCTTAAAGATGAAAAGTTTCCTCTGCCCAAGATGAATACACAGGTGTTATTTCTGAAAAAGGCAAAAGGTAGGTTTTTAAGTGAGCTGGCAACAAGTCACTAGCATGATTTATAGTGTACGATCGTGACTAGTCTCTATGGGAGGCTCACTGTTGTGAGCCATGATGTCATAGGCGTGACATGGTTGTCATAGCCTTGACCTTGCATGTCTACATTCCTTTTGGTATTTTCTTGTCTCCTCTTCATTCTAATCCTTCTCCTTCTTAATTCATGGAGCTCATTGAGTGTGAATCTTAAGAAGATGGCTCAACGAGTATGCTTTCAGCTCACTTTAGCTATTATGCTTCCAAATTGTACCTAAAATCGAATATAAACTAAAGTAAATGTCTTAAGCATTTCAAAGCATTAATTACTAAATGTCATGGATTAAATGTATTAATAATTAATCACATATCAGTCTGCCACTATTAAATGAGTTCAAAATCCATTTCACTAGAAACAGTTAGCTAGAGATGTCCGACAATATATATCTAACTACATGACATGGCAACAAACTATATATGACCACTCTGCATATCCGGGGTTATTGCAACCTCTTACCATACCAGAAGGATGTTAGCAAGAGATCAGTACAGATTTTATCCAGGGCCTTCCCCTCTCAAAAGGATAGCAGTGTATTTACATGGTTGTGGATCGAATGAGTAAGTGTGCCCATTTTATGGCTCTCGGGCATCCCTACACAGCCCAGGAAATGGTTCAAACTTTCATTGACCATGTGTTTAAACTACATGGAATGTTAGAGGCAATAATTAGTGACTAGGATCCCATACTTTTTAGTGCGTTTTGACATGAATCATTTAGACTTCAAGGGGTAAATTTGAAACTATCAACATCTGACCATATACAAACAGATGACAATCTAAGGCTGTTAATAAGATTTAGGAAACTTTATTTGGGTGTTTCTGCTCGGACACTCCTCAAAGATGGGTTCACTAGCTATCAATGGCTAAGTGGTGGTGTAACACCATACATCATACGGCCATTAATGCCACCCCATGAATAGATCAAGTCTTGAAGGATAGGGAGGCCGCATTTCAGATAGTGAAATTCCACTTAAACCATGCTCAATAGCGGAAGAAGCATACATATAAAAAGGGGTCAGAAAGGGAGTTTGCTGAAAGACAATGGGTCTATGTTAAGTTACAATCATACCGATAGCACTCTATGCAGAGACGAATAAACCAAAAGATCGCACCCTTGTACTACAGGCCATTCTGGATTATAGCTAAGGTTAACAAGGTGGCATATACATTGGAGGTCCCTAAAGAATCAACAATCTGCCCCACCTTTTATGTATCTCAATTAAAGAAATTTGTCTCCAATAAAACACCCTGTTCAACACACTTACTGCCTACGTTAATTACTACCGACAGGATCTCTGAAGCAATATGGGGATGAAAGATGGTCATATGACACAATCACGTGATAAGTCAAGTCTTGGTTCAGTGGCAGGGAGAACCTAAAGAGAAGGCAACATGGGAGTCCTTGTTTGAGTTACAGATAGATACCAAGGAATCAATCTAATAGACAAGGCAAACTCTAAAGGAGTAGGGAACGTTACGAGTAATAACTAACGAGAGAAGCAAAAAACGAGAACGATGTCGCATAGATAATTAGAGAACATAAAGAAGATGAAAGAAACAACACCAAAGAAGTATATAGCAATAAATAAAAAAAGTACGTGCCAAAACCATAATGGTCTTAACAACAGGATCATTACACATGTTGTAATCGTAGAGAAGATGGTACCGTTTTTATATAGCTATTGCAATCGTTGTGTGGGATCATGAAAAATCAAAAACAAAGATATATTTCTATTTCCCTGTCTCTTCTCTCGCATTCGTATTTCTTACTTTGGAAATATCAAAATAGATTCAGCCATTCTCGCAGTTGCTTGACACTACAAGCTGTTCACCATCGGTAATCCTCCAACGCTCCCTCACCATATGCAGCTCACAGTGACAACTAGTTTTCTCCAGCCGATTTTGTTGCTAATCCACTCAAGTTGTCGCCTCCATGATTTTTTCTTACTTCCAATGTTGGGAAACCGGATCGAGATCCGATCCGGACCATAGTGGAATAATCACGAAACTTTTTCTTAACCTTTAATTTCTCGAAAACCAAGATCTCTTTAATTCTACAAAATAATCAACATAAATCGTAATAAAGTGGAAACTTAATTCGTAACTTATTCTGAAGCTTGATCTTTATCTTATCATATCTCTCGAATCATTTAGAGGTTGGACAATTGTGCGGCTATAGTGGTTGAGATGGATCGGCTTCATAAATGATCTGTCTTAACCACTATAGCCGCCCAAATGTCTAGCCTCTAACGGTATCCACAGAATGAGTTGAGAGAACTCTGTAACTCTTACAGAGAGGGTTAAGCAAGAAGTGCTAGCTCCATAGAGCTTAAGCTTATTTATAATAAGCTTTAGACGTTTTAGTAATTTAATTGAAATTAAATTCTAATTTCAATTAAACTTTAATTAGAATGACAAATAATTCTAATTAAATACCAATTATGCCCAAATAAGATTCAATATCTTATATTAATCCTTATTTATTAAATATCTCATATTTAATCATAAAGTTTCTCAAACTTTACAATCAAGTCCAAATTGATTAAATTAACTTTGTTCTCTTCAACACCTTTTATATGTGAGACCCATTAGGTTCTCAAATATGTTGAATTAGAATTAGATAAATTAAAACTCCTTTTAATTTATCTTTAATTCTCCAATTAAATAATTTATAATCATAGATCA
>JAOQMM010150650.1:0-12007 GCA_027563515.1 Erythroxylum platyclados | reverse complement strand
CATGTGTATAAACCTCCATCACACATTAGCACTCATGTTTTCTTCCACTTGAAAGACAACTTTTTCTTTTGTTCTTGCTACTTGATGCTCTCTTCTTCCCCACACCATCGACACCCTTACACAACCTCTATAATCTTGAGCTTTTGCCAAAAATTTCTATAGCCTTCATCTTTGATTGAAGCTCTTTCTATTCCATCTTGCTTTAGAGTATGATTGCAAGCTTGAAGGGCTAAGATAGCTTGTTGACTGGGGTGGAATTAGGGTTAAACATGAGAGTAAATTCTGATCTTTATGGCATGAAATAATAGACATTCATGATGATTGAATTGAGATGAGATGCATATAGAGTTAATAATAAATTGTGCTGGAAATTTGATGAAAGAATATGCTTTATTTCTTAATTTGTGAAACCGTGGGTTAGTGACTATGAAATGGATGATTTGGGATGAGGTTTGAATTATAAGGAAGGTGAATTCATGCTAAAGATAGATGCTATTGAATTGTTCTTGAATTAGGAAGATTTGAACTATAGGTTGAAATTCAGGCTTCAATTTCATTTTCCTCTTTCGATCAATTTTACATATCTTTAGAGCATGAATTTGAAGAAACTCAAAGAATGAAAGTTGTATATATAGGTCTTAACTTGACCTCTATGAAAGTGGCTTGAGAGCTTGAGTTATGCTTGTTTCCCTATTACTGCCAGTGACAGACCCCTATACAGGAATCTTGTAATATTTCCCAAATTTTGAGGGCTTTAGAGCTCGAATTAGTCAAAGTATAAAACATAAAAAATGATTATTGCTGTCTCATTAATTCCTCTGTGAAACAGTTTGACTAGAAGATTTCTTGATAATAATTTATTGTTATTTGAGCATTGGTTGCCAGTCTATTTCTTACCAAAAAACAGAACAGAATTTGGATGGGGATTGTATTCTGAAGGGAGATGTTGTTTGTGTAATTTTTAGATACATTAAACTAATGGAAGTCTAGTTTCAGGGGGCACAAAAATCATGGTATTTGGATTTTTTTATAGAGAGTTATGATTAAAAGAAGACAGCTTGTTCATAAAGGAAAATCAATTGAGCATGCATTGAATATGACATATATACATGTGTATGAATGAGTACTTATTTGATTAAAACAAGTTAGTAATACGTACATATGTGTGTATTGCATGATATAGAAGCACCAATTGATCATCAGCAACTAGACATTGTCGGGTCGTTTATTTGGAACATACTATGAGTTAACCTAGATGTCTTCTCACTATGATTGAATTGTTTTTCATTGATCATAGATATTGAATTGTACTAGTATGATTGTGATAATTCCGGACTATCAAATATCCAAGGAGTTTAATATTTAGGAATGTATTGGAAGTGTTTACTGATTGTATGTGAACATGGAAATATGTGTTCTCAACTAAATGTTGAATGCTAGACTTAGATCCGATGATTATGGTAAATGACTGTGCATATCGAATGAAAGTGATTGATAGCACATTCTGTGAAATGTTGCATTCCATCACATGAATATGCATGATCAAATAAAGGAGTTGTGATTGGAGTGACCAACGTGAAAAGGAGCTTAAAGCTCAGAAATGTGCATAAAGAGCCACAGGCTTAGTTATCAATGAGCCCAGTATCCATAATGGGTACGGGATAGTATGTAAAATGTGAAATGAGCCCAGTATCCACAAAAGGATATGGGACAGTGAAATAGGCGCTCAGTCACAACAAAATAAAAATGAAAGTGGAGTCTTATGTGTATTTGCATTTATATCCTTACATGTAACTATGAGATTGATTATGTATACTTGCTGAATTATGTTGACCTAAAGATATGCAATGTTGTGCACATGTTGATGATATGGCTGATTGAAATGAATGATTGGATTATTCTGAATTGATTACATGAAATGTTTGTAATTCACGATGTTCTTGTGAATTTAGTTATGAACTTGTGATATTTGTGTTTTGACTTGGTTGAGCACATCGATGATGGTTCACTCACTAAGTTTGTAAAACTCATTAAAATTGTAAAGTTGATTTTCAGGTACTGAGGAGACCTAGCTTTCAAGACTGTCTAGTAGAAGTTAGTACAGTCAATTTGGAAACAAGAATGGCTCAAAGTCTGGTCAGCTGATGTCTGAAGTCTAGATAGATTGTTTTGTTAGCATCTCATGTTATGATAGATATTTTTGTATAAAATAGTAACCTCACAGATGCTTTTGTACTGTAAATATGTGGATTATGTGATGTAATGACAATGTATGTACATGTTTTGTTAATGTATTAAGAAGTTTGACCATTTTCAATACTTGTGTTATGTGTGATGTCATAATGACTAAATGTGGTTGCTCTAACATGTCATTCTCATAGGGTATGTTCTTGAATGTCCTTTGGATGTTCGAGCATGTGCTATATGGTAGTGGTGTGTTACATTCTTCAAACTTGCCTACTTGTCTATAACCTTCAATCATACTATTGAAGGAGTTTCAGTCTCTTGTTATCCCAAACTCGCTCATCTTTGTCAATATTGCTTCAAATTCCTAGTACAACCCACCTCTGGCAAACATGTAAATCAGTGAATTGTAAGTCTCAACTATAGGCATGCTTCCCATTTCATTCATGGTATTCAACATAACAACAACCTCCTCATATAATGCAGCCTGTCCATAGGCTTCAATAAAGCATGTGTATGCCTTTGAACTAGGAACTATCTCATTCTCACTCATATGAAGTAAATCTTCCTAACATCTTCATGCAGGCCTCTTTTCCCAAAAGAGAATATCAAAACTCATAAGTTCCCATATTTGGTTCCACATTCTCCTCAATCATATCATGGAATAAGTTTACCACCTCCTTAAAGTACCGATCTTCACCAAATGCTTAGATAAGAATATTATAGATAGTAGCATCTAGCTCCGTGTCATTCACTTTCATCTCTAAGAAAAGTTCTTAAGCATCATCGTACCTCCCATGTCTCCTATATAAATTTAACAACATACTATACGTGGTCGCATTTGGCACACACTCAGCAGCATACATCTATTTAAACACTCCCATTACATCCTTTATATTCCCCAATCTCGCATATGCCTTTAATAACACATTATACGAGGAAATGTTAGGTAAATTTCCATTCAATTCCATTTCCTTAAGTAACCCACTGACTTTCTCAAACCTATTCAATTTCCCAAAAGTCTCAGCAAGATAACTATAAGTGTTAATATCAGGCAATATCCCACCTTCATTCATAGTCCTAAAAACCATCTCAGCCTCATCCCCCAATCCCCTGCAAGCACAAGCACTATGTAATGTGTAAACCTTATGGTTCATTTTGAACACTCTGAAATATTAGGGTCTAATTCAGATGTCAATGTAAACGTTAGAGATTGTTATGCTCTTTTGGCCATTTAAAGTGACATTTCCAACAAAAATGTGGGTAATCAAATAGTTGATTTTGTTTCTAAAGACATTTTTGATTCATTATGATAACACAAACTTTATTAATTGGTTTGGGATCAACTATATACTTACATAAATTTAGTCAATGCAAAAGTATAAATGTTTTGTTATCCATTACAGTTTGGGTAAGCTACTAAAGTCCTTTGATCGGGTTTTTACACGTATCAGTTTTAATATTAAACCCTCGATAATCCGCAAGTACACGGGTCGTTCGCATAGTACCTAAGATGTTGATCCCATGAGGATGGAAGTCTAATCCTAAATTCTAAGGTTGAAAATAAATAAAACAGAAATTAACAAACAAAGAATTTAAACATGAGAAATTAATAAATCAAACAAATCAAATTCAAATAATAGAATAGCAATTGACAATTAAAACTTAATGAAGCAATTAACGAACGAAGAATTAGATTTATGAATTATGAATTAATGACAACAGAAAAGAGACGATTTGCAGCACACATGCAAGAATCAACCTAAGAAATTATCAAAAGAGTGAAAGGGAATTTTCCAATCCTTAATGTGACCTAATCGATTACGGATTACCAAATTGTTGTTTCTAGACTATCCTAGAGTCAATTATTCTCTCTCAAGTTATAATTGAACCTTAAAATATAAATCCTAATCAGATTATGGGAGTTGTAATCTCTCAGTTCACAACCCATCCAAAACCTAATCAGTTCTTAAGCCCTCTAATAAACTATCAGAACCTATACATGATCTCTCTACGCACAAATTATCGATATGATCTAATCTGAATCTATTAAATTACCTAACTCTCGTTAGCCTAATGTAATCATTTTATCTCAATTCACCCTCTTGGTTTATTATCGAGATATGAAGTACAAATCAAATCACAATCAATTTCGGTCAATACGTAAAGAATTAAATTTCATTAATTCAAAAGCAAACTTCGAAGGTGAGTATAGAACATCACTCAACATCTTAACATATCATCAACTATTCAATCAAATCTATAAATACTATCTAAGATGGACAATGGGGACAGCGACGCCGACAAAACTCCTTATCCGGGAAGTACTTCGATATCAGCTTCCTCTCCTTTTCCCTCTTCCTTTTCTCTTTCTCAATCTCTCGATGAACTCTCTATTAGCGTTTCGTTGTGGTGGCTGAACAAAAAGCTCGTTTTAACATCTCTTCGTATTGCTTTTTATAGTCCCTTGTGTTTTAGGTCGACTTAGGGTTTTTTGGGGTCTGAAAGGTCAAAAAAACCCTCAAAATGTGACGTCAGAAAGTGGCTGCACATCTGTCTGACGTTGTCCACGATAAGAATACCCTTCTGTCATGATCGTGGCTATGCATGCCATGATTGTGGGACACTCATCTGCTCTCTGTCACAATCGTGGGCCATAGTTTCGCCCCGAATGTCTTCTGAACTCATCTGTTCTTCGATTTTGTCCCTGAAACACTAACAAACACATCAAGGTACCTAAAAAATGTAATAATTAAGCTCAATTACATATTCTAACCCATAAAACACTTAAATGACAAATAATTCACAACTTAACACAATTCTATCCTAAACACATATGAAACAAACGAATAAACGACTAAACTTATATCAAAATACACCCTAAAACATGATGCAATTGACACCTATCAACATCCCTACACTTAAACATTTACTTGTACTCAAGCAAACAAAACAACAAAAACACTCAAAAACAAAAAACACATAAAAACACAAGCACACAATGCTGTCAATGAGGCAATGACTTCAACTTCACGAAATAAATTTAGCTCTAAACATATCATTCAAGTTATTCCAACTTATTAACATGCAAAAGCAGTGATTAAGAAACTCTAGACTAGATATACAGATTAATGAAAAATTAATGCCAAGTTTGTTCACCCTCTTCAATTGCACACATACATTAACAATTCTTCAGTCAATCAAACCTTGTAATTAATCCTAAGTATGTTTTCATGAAAAAATTAAGCTACAACAAGTTGGTATGTTTTTATTTGAAACAAAACATTATTTTTGTTGATTTTTATGGACATGATCCTAGTCTTTTGCACGAAGGCAAACATTAGTGATGAATGTTGATCCGGCTACTCGACTAAGCCATGTTTTTATTAACAGCTTGGCTGGAATGTCATTATAGCCTTTTGACGCAAAGGCACACATTTGTGACGCATGTCGATTCGGTTACTCGGTGACATCACGTTTCCAAGTGGTTACTAGCTCTATTCATAACCCGAAAGCCAACGGAATAGTTAATTTATTTAAAATTCACTTTTTAATGTATATTTTATTTATTGCCTACCTTGTTGTTTTGACTACACATTTTCATGAAAACAATAATAGTTCAATTACTTAGTCAAAAGACCTAAAATTATGAATGTATGTGACAACTTAGAGGGTGATTAAACTAACATTTCATCTTAATTAACTAGTAATTCTAGCTAGAGAATCTAAGTTACTAATTTCATAGGTTAATACGTCTTTACAACCAAATAGACTATGTTCAAAATTAAATAAATTTCGTTTCATCTAAGCCATCGACACATTCACACATATCACATTATGCAACCTAAACAAACTGACGTAACCTTATGCAAAATCACATTCAAAATAAAACGGTTATATCCCTCCCTACATTTGAACAACACATTGTCCTCAGTGTGAGAAAGGAACCACAAATAAAAAGAAAATAACATAACATTAAGAAAAAGAAACGAACTTAAAAGAAAAAAGTTAGAAAACGAAACCCTTCATGGCGAAGGAGGTGATGACGGTGAAGGCAGTGGTAGTTGCACTCCTTGAGCCTCAAAGTAGCGATGAATCCTCCTAATGTCCTGGCTCTGCTGTTTCTACTCCTTAGCCATGCCTCTGAGTACTCTTGAATTTTCTGCCAAAGAATCATTTAAAGTCTTGGTTTGGTCTGTTAAGGCAGTAAGTATCTTTTGCCATCCAGCTTCCTCTTCTTCTTCCTCTTCTTCAGATTCCACACTTGTTGAATTCTCAATTGGCTACTACGGTGGTGCTGTACTAGAACTCGCCCGACTGTCCTTAATGTTAACATAAGATTTAGCATTGATCTCTCTTAATTCCATGTGATGGGAACTTATGATCTCAGCATGCAATAAATGACGAATGTTTAAGAATTCAAGGAAGTGCATAGTTAGACCCCTACAATCCACATCATAGTGCTCCGTAATGGTAGAAACCAAATAACCCATCCCCAGATTATTGCTTCTCTTTCGTAGAGTCACAGCAATAACATTGAAAATATGCGCGGAGGTACACACTGGAATGTGATAGTCCACGCACCACAACAGAAAAAGTTCCTTAGTTGAACACTTGTTGGTTTCTGTCTTATCAAAAACCATCTAACATATGAATTTGTGGAATAAAAAGTGCTCATGGCTTCATATGATATTGTTGTGGTCATTTTTGACATCAAACTTCTCCATCCTAATGATCTCATTCCAATAGCCAGAAGCAAGAAAATCATCGTGCTGATCCACAATGGAAGACTTGGGGAACTCACAAATATCATTCATAACTTCTAAGTTCAGTTCATAAGGGTGTCCCCATAGCTTAAACCACATTTCCTTTAGGTTACTAGTTTCAAATAGGAGAGTAGTAAAGAATTCAAGGGTAAGCTCCTGATAGATAGGATATGAAAAAAGTATGAACTTACTCCTCTGAATTTTTTTTGCCAAATTCTTGACCCTACCACGCAATTTTAACCTATATAAGGTGTCAAAGTGAAAGTATTTGGGGACTACTAATTGTTTAACACTAAGGGTTTGGAAATGAATACCTTCCTCCCCTAAATAGATGGGGAAAGGAGCTTCGAAATATGCACCCTTATTCCGTCGGCCCTGTCCCGATACTTGGACTCTGCCTGTAGCTTAAGTGCACTTGGCTGACTGTTTAATTTGCAGCATTTTGATGGCTAGGTGGTGTGAATTCGAAAAGATTTGGAAGTTTTGAGGAAGGTTAGAGAGAGGTGAGAGTGTTTGGTGAGTTTGAATCTAGAGAGATAAAGTAAAAATGAAAGTGATTGTAAAAATGAAGTTAACTATGAATATAAAAGTGGTTAGAGGGTTAAATGGTAAAAATTATGGTGAAAATTGTGCATAGGACAAAAATGTCCAGCCGCAGGCCACGATCATGCCCAAGGTGTTTTACTGCACTTACTGAAATGTCCATGTTCTCTCTATTATTTCCTCCTAACCTCTTATATCCATCAAGTACCTCATTACTCATTTTTCACGTTGACCCTTATCCACGCTATCGTCCATTCCTTTGAGATGTTTATTAAACTCAAACTATCCTAACAACAGAAAGGAAAATTACCTATACTACTAGAAAGTAACAAGCCAATTATCCTCATAGGTTGCATCCCATGCAACGCTTCTTTTAAGTCATTAGCTTGAGGCACGTTCTTAAACTCAAGGTGGTTTAAATAACTTGTGTTTTGGTGGCACGATCATGGTTCGAATATCCTACACATGAGCCACCAGCTTATTTTCTCCACCTCCACTTCTCTTCGTCCTTCTTCGCCTTTTCTTTTTCGTGGTTTGACGTTCAAATGGAACCTTTTTGGCATCAATATACTCCAATTGCTCTTGAGCCTCATTTCCCTTAAGAATAGCCATGGGTAGGATAGGGCTTTTTCCGTTCTTGGACACTTTGAAGGTCACATATTGGTCACCTACTTGCAATGTTAGTTCACCCTTGTCAACATCAATGACTGAGCGAGCAGTGGCCAAAAATGGCCTTCCGGGTATCATCGGGGTGTCTTTATCCTCTGCTATGTCAAAGATGTAAAAATCGGCCGGAAAGATGAATTTGTCCACTTGCACCTTAACATTTTTAATTACACCTTTTGGCCTTTGGATCAATCGATCAACTATCTTGGCTTGCATCATAGTCGGTGATAGTTCCCCTAATCCTAATTTTTGGCTTAGAGCATATGACATCAAGTTAATGCTTGCTCCTAAATCTGCGAAGGCTTTCTCTATTCTTATCCCGTAAATATCATAGGGAATGTAAAAGTCCCCTGGATCTTCCTTCTTTTCTGCCACCAAATAGGTTCTTTCTTCATCCAACTCTTGTTCCACCTTCTCCTTAATTGCTTCCATCACTGAGAGCTGAGTCTTTATTTGTTCGATTATGTCCACTCAGTCTCTTTTGTTTTTCTAATTGCTTTGATTGGAAAGGGAATTGGAGGTTGGTACTTTTTCATTTTAGATATACCAAGGTTTGGTGGTATGGGAAGTTCCTTGTTTCTCTACTCCCTTGTTTTCCCATTGCCCTTGATTAGGGTTGCTCATTTATGTTCTATAATAGAGAGAGAAATTTCAGGTTGAAGTTCTTCTATTGGCCGAATGACGGATTCACATTGAAAGACCTCCTTATCAGCTCTTTCTTTCTTTTCTTCCTCAACCTCTTCCGTTTGGTTTCGTTCTTTCTCATATCTGAGAATGGCAGTCAGAATTTGATCTCTAGGATTGGACTCAGTGTTACTAGGGAGAGTTTTGGCATTTTGGGTTGACAATGCTTCTACCAGCTGGCCTATTTGAACTTCCAAGTTATGGATGGATGAAGCATGATTTTTGGTAACTTGCTCGAATTTGCCTTCAAGCCTCTTCTGTGCCTCTTCCATACCTCTAATCTTATCCAACTTACATTCCATCGAGCTTGATTTATCTTGTTGGAAGCCTTATTGTCCTTGAGGTCTGAATTGTCCTCCCGAGTTATTTGTCCATCAGAAGTTAGGGGGATCCTTCCAACGATGGTTATAAGTATTGAAGTAGGGGTTGTTTCCTCCTCCTCATCCATAATGAGCTCCTATATAGTTAACTTGCTCTGGATCATTATCCTTCATCATAAAGCAATCCACAGTATTGTGGCTATCTATCCACAAAGTTCAAACTTCAATTGCACGGCTTTTATTGAAGTTGAGGACAAAGCCTTTAGATTATTGAGCTATCGAGTTAAATTACCAATCTTAGCTTACATCTCTGTCAATTGGTCTATAACTACAATTCCCTTCTGCTCCCGGAAAGTAGTAGGTTGTCTACTCCGTTCATTCGTCCATAACCAACTATTACTCGCCATCTCCTCTATCAACTCCTCTGCTTCATTAACTGTCTTTCTCATCAGTGATCCTCCTGATGCTGCATCAATCATGCCTCTTATCTGTGGGTTTACTCCATTATAAAACGTTTGCAATAGGAATTCCTTAGTAAGTTGTGGTGTGGGCATTCCTCTGTAAATCCTTATATCCCTCCCATGCTTTATAGATAGATTCCCCGTCAACTTGTTGAAAATTGGTGATCTCCTTTATAATCTTGGTGGTCTTGGTCAAGGGGAAGTACTTATCCAAAAAGGCTCGAACTAGGTGGTTCCAAGAATGATTCCAAGCCTTTGCTCTGTCTCATAGCGTAAAAGGAAAAAGTCTAATTCGGACAGCGTCTTTCGATATCTGATGATATCGAAAAGTATCACAAATTTTTAAGAAATTTACTATATGTGCATTAGGATCCTCGTTCGATAGCCCATATAACTGCACATTCTATTGAAGCATATTTAGGAGGGTTGGTTTAACTTCAAAAGATGTTGCTTGAACAAGTGGCCTAGCTGCTCCTTGGTTAGCCAGATTGACCTGGTTGCATAAAGTCCATAAGGGTCCTCTGTTGTCATCCTTAGTGTGCTCCATTATCTAGATCTTGTTCATGTTCCTCAGCCATTGTTGCTTTCTCGATTCCTTCTTCTTCTACATGCTTCGCTTTCCTAATCGAATGCTTTAATCGAGTGATATATAAATCTAACTTTTCAGCTTCTCGACTCAATCTCCTCGTGACTCTTGTGTTTATGCAAGAGCACGAATTCAGAATAGAAAGAAAGAAAGAACGACTAACTAAAACTAACTAAAACACCTTAGAACTAAATATAAATCTTCACCTCCCCAATAATGGCGTCAAAAACTTGATCAGTTTTTTTAGTGTATTAGTTTTAATATTATACCCTCAATAATCTGCAAACGCACAGCTTGTTTGCGTAGTACCTAAGATGTTAATCCCACGAGAAGGGAAGTCTAATCCTAAATTCTAAGGTTGAAAAAAATAAAATAGAAATTAACAAACAAAGAATTTAAACATGAGAAATTAATAAATCAATCAAATCAAATTCAAATAACATAACAACAATTGACAATTAACACTTAACGAAGTAATTAATGAACAACGAATTAGATTTATTAATCACGAATTAATAACAATGGAAAAGAGACGATTTGTTGCACACACACAATAATCAACCTAAGAAATCATCAAAAGGGAGAAAGGGAATTTACCAATCCTCAATGTGACCTAATCGATTACGGATTACTAAATTGTTGGTTCTAGATTATCCTAGAGTCAATTATTCTCTCTCAAGTTATAATTGAACCCTAAAATATAAACCCTAATTAGATTATGGGATTTGTAACCTCTCAATTCATAACCTATCGGTTCTTAAGCCCTCTAATAAACTATCGGAACCTATACGTGATCTCTCTATGCACAAATTATCAATATGATCTAATTCTGAATCTATTAAATTACCTAACTCTCGTTAGCCTAATTTAATCATTTTCTCTCAATTCACCCTCTCGGTTTATTATCAAGATATGAAGTGCAAATCAAATCACAATCAATTTAGGTAAATACGTAAAGAATCAAATTTCATTAATTCAAAAGCAAACTTTGAAGGTGAGTATAGAACATCACTCAACATCTTAACATATCATTAACTATTCAATCAAATCTCTACAATGATAAATCTAAAAGAATAGAAAATACTATCTAATATGGACAACGAGGGCAATGATGTTGAGAAAACTCCTTATCCGGGAAGTATTTTGATATCAGCTTCTTCTCTTTTTCTCTTTTCCTTCTCTCTTTCTCAATCTCTCGATGAACTCTCTATTAGGGTTTCGTTATGGTGGTTGAACAAAAAGCTCGTTTTGACATCTCTTCATGTTGCTTTTATAGTCCTTTGTGTTTTAGGTCAACTTAGGATTTTTTTCAGGGTCCGAAAGGTCAAAAAACACCCTTAAAATGCGATGTCAGAAAGTGGTTGCGCATCTGTTTGACGTTGTGCACGATCGTGGGTTACAGAATACCCTTCTGTCAGGATCGTGGCTATGCATGCCACGATCGTGGGACACTCATCCGCTCTCTGTCACAATCATGGCCAATCGAGGGCTATAGTTTCGCCTCGAATGTCTTTTGAACTCATCTATTCTTTGATATTGTCCCTAAGACACTAACAAACACATCAAGGTACCTCAAAAATGTAATAATTAAGCTTAATTACTTATTCTAACTGTAACGTTCTAATACCCCCTTGGGAGGATACCAAGGTGCTACGAACTCATTTCTCGCTTTGCTCGTTCTTTAACAAGTTTCATTAACTAATTAGCGGAAGCGATTACCAAGTTATTACTCATGCAATTTCAATTTTCATACATTGCGCGGCGGAAATAATTTAAAACACATACATTGAAATCAGA
>JAOQMM010150597.1:0-12010 GCA_027563515.1 Erythroxylum platyclados | reverse complement strand
CTATTTCAGTATAATTAGTGAAAATATATCTTGTATTATGTAGGAAGCAAAAGAACATAATGTAAAAGGGACAGATTCAAGATTAAAGGAAGCAAATGGAACAGGTAAATACATCATAAGGAAACATGAAATATGCCTAAAAATCGATTGCTCTATTAAGCCTAAATACTTAATTTGCAGCACTTCTCCCATAGTTATATAGCTTAAGCATTTCCTTACCTAACCTAATCATTCCCTTATAATGACTTGTTTATTTTATTTGTTTGTGTATTTATTTACTTATTTTATCTTTTATTTTTATTCTTTACCTTATTCTATATTTATTTTGTTATTTATTTTATTACTTATTTTTATATTTGCATTTTTCATATTTATTTATTTTTATTATTATTACTATCCTCTATGTCTATTTTTATTATGATGATGATGATGATGATTATTATTATTATTATTGATTTTTTCTTTTATTATTCTTTATTTCTAGTTTTATTTTATCTTAAATTTTATTGTTTACCTTGTCCTATCTTTATTGTATTATTTTATATTTTATATTTTAATTTTTAAGTATTTAATTATATTTATATTCTATTATTATTGTTATTATTATTATCCTTTATTTTTATTTTTACTTTTATTATTTTAATATATATCTTTTACTATTTTATTTCTATTTTTATTTTATTTATTATATATTTTATCTTTTTATTTTATTTTTGATTTTTCCTTACAAATAGTTCCCAAAAACTTTTTTCTTTTTGTCTTTCTGTATTTTACTTTTCTTTTTTTTTCTGTGGGTTTATCGAAAACAGTCTCTCTACAAGCTAGGAATAAGATTGCGTACTTGTAGATCTCTCCAAACCTCGCATCTTAGCGGTACTTCTACTGAGATGTTATGATTGTTAATAATGAATTAAAAGACATATGGATTGACATTTTAGCATTATAAGATGTAGGAAATGTTGATAATATGAATGCACAATGGAAACACGATATGATAGTATAATAGGTTGGTTACATTCCATTTAGTAGTTTTGAATATGTTTACATAATGGAGAGAACTTGGGGACCATTTAGACCATTAAAAAGACTTAGATATCAACCACTGTGTAAGAGGGCCAGAGTGGACACTATCGCCTTATTACCACTACCCTGAGGACACACTCCTTAAGGAGGTAGTAGAGGCCAATATAAACACCCTCAACGACTCCACCGCCTTCAGCAAAGACAAAGGTTCATATAGATGAGCATTAGCAGTTAGATCATCCATTGCTCCATTTTGCTACTGAGGCACAACATAAAAGGTACCAAGCCTTTCACATCAGTTGGCTCGAGGTGCCCAACTTCATCGATTGGGATGTCTTCAGACAAATCAATATTGCTAATGGGGTGCATGAGATCATTTCATTCGATGGGTGATTTGATGTTTTTTTATTACCATGACTGGTCTACTAAGAGCTTATGTTATAATTTATATGCATCGTTGAGGTAGCCGATATTCTTCCATATGAAATTCATGCACAAACTTCTAGTCTATTCATTATATGTGTTAAGGGAGAGTATGAGAGTCATCATTAAGAGGGATCTGTTCTTGTTGTACTGCATATGCGGAGGCATATGACACACTTTAGTGTGTATTTCATATGGTTGGTTTGAGAATACTTTAACAAAGGAACTTCAAGATCATCAATGGAAGCTCTATGATTACACACCTAATGCATGGTGGAAGTACCTACAAAGGATATGAATCTTATTGTGGTAACCACTCCTATGCCATGACATTGGAGATCTTTAGGATGGTGTGAATGGTTGAGCTAAAGACGAACAGCCAAGGGTAACACTTTGCACTTGTTGGTGTATCACCATAAGTAGATGACGATCCACTTATTCAAGAGGATTAGAATGTAAGATTCAATAAAGATCTTACCCCTTCATCACCATCACCATCAGCATCTGCCAGAACCCCACCTAACTACTTTAACATATATCAAGGAGTACACGCATTAGCTGGGTGACACCATGTTGTTGATACGGCAACATTTAAGAGTAAAGATTCGACCTCCACTAGTATGATCCCACTATGAGGGTAGAGATGGAGTACACTTTAGTGGCTACAAAGGGAGATGGATCTAAGTTCGAGGAGCCCAGGGAGTCTAATGAGAATAAAGAGCATGACAAGCCTAAGGCACTAGCTATTGCGGAGCATACTAAGAATGCAAATATCAGAAAGTTAGAGGGTAATATTGCATAATGATGCGTGCCAAACACATTAAAAATTAAAACCTAGCTCTACATAACTAAATTTGTAGTAATGGTGAGAAAGGAACGTATCTATAGAGAGTTTGTGACTAACTTTTATATTAAATTAATTAATATAATGAGATGGGGTGTTTTGGATGAATTTGATTACTGCAATTAAATAAAATTAGTCTACAAAAAATTAAATTAAACGTATCAAATTTGTAAAAAGAGTAATCAATAGATTTAAGCTCAGTTCTTAGTTCAATCTTAACCTTTACACGAATATGTATAATCAAACGTAATATTTGTCTCATCCCTCTCCTTGAAATTATTAATCGTGAATTAACAAAAAGCTTTGTTAATCCTAATTTTCTCTTAGATTATAACTAATTAAGATAAGCTCTTTAATTAAATCTAACTATCGAACATTCTAGAACAAACTATCTCGATTTAGTGTGAAAGCAACATTAAAAATTAGGATAACAAGTTAATCTACGCAATAATCATACATGCTCAAATTATTTAACTTATGATATGTTATTCTTAATGATGCATGATCATTAGTTTACCACAAATGAATCAGATTAAAAATAAATACGGATTATAAATCAAAACTTTAGTAATAAATCTATACATGAATGACCTAGCAGGCCCTATCTAAATTGTTCATATATAAATCATAAACTTTATACACAAAATAGCACATTCAATTTCAAAAGAGATAGGAATATTATTATTTGGACTGATTAATTCACAAACATAGCATTAGGCCTACTTATCTCCTTTAAACTAAAAGAAAGAGGATTAGCTGTTCATAGTTCTTTAAAACAAACGTCAAAAGAGAAAAATATGCATCTTTTGATGTCTCTCCTTTATCCCCTTAATTAGCCTCTTTAATTTCCTTTTATACTTCATAATTAGGGGTTTTAGAGTATACACAATCAACCATACAACTGTGTAGATGACTTTGTACCTTAATCTTACATTAATTCTTTGAAAATTGCAAACATAGACGATTCCAGAGAGTCATAAGGTAATATACATATTCGTGTAAGTTACTTGCATAGGTATATGTGTTTCTACGCAGGCAAAATAATGTCTTTGAGGTCACACACATTTACGACAACTTACATGGTTCCTCACATGATCTTGTAGGTCACATACACAGGTGTGTACTTCTTCACATAGGCATGTAGCTCTAAAATGACTCTAATTCTTTCATTATATATCCTATGTTCCCTCAAGGTTTATAAATTGTCGTGCACTACTAGTGGATTGATACAATTAACTACAATTTAAATTAGGCAAATCATAAGTTCTGAGTGCTTAGTATATGCTAAACTTGGTAGGGTAGCAAAATGTTTGTTTAATAGGATTCACTTATGGACATTGTATTTTGGAGCAATAAATGGACACTGTGTATAGTCTACACCAAGACATCACGTTGTGATCTTTATCACTTGCAATTTAATAAGTCTGGAAGCTTAATACAATACCAATTTGATATTTTCTGTATTATCATAGGCTACATGAACTTAGTTTTATAGTTTGAGAAGTTGCTTGACTCCAATAACTATTGGGTGTTATCACTATGAACATGAAGCTAACATTAAATATTAATTTATGCTTAAGTAAGAGAGTAAGAATAGAGTATAAAAAAGAGCAAATGTATTAATAAATGGTGATGTTTGCATTTGGTTTTATGAACTTGAAGTGGCAAAGTAAACAATGGAACTGGCGTACTAGCAAATTTAAACTTAAAAACCATCTCGGGCCATAACCAAGGTCATTTAGCAAATGCTAGAGGTAATGGGGAGGAGAAGGAGAATAGATGGATGAAGAGTCCATTGGGGTTGTTATTTTTCCAAACTTATTAAATTATAAAATAATTACATGAAAAAAATTTCAACACGTGGCAAAACCATTAACCTGACATGGCATATGCCATATTAGTGATGTTAATGGAGAAGTAAATATCGAGATATTTTTGCAACAAATTGAAAGTTTGAACATTTTAGTGCCTCATTTTAAAATTCAAGCTAGTATTGCAGAATTAAGTAAGGTATATGATTTCTTTTACAATTAGCCCTTTCATAAACCCTAAATCACCAAATTAATTTGAGGTTAATTGTTTTAGGGTCTATTTCAATCACTGACGTGGCTTGTATGGACTACTTAAAATTTTAGAAAAAGATAACATCTTGATGTAACCCTAATTGTTTCACCAATTAGAAGGCTATTTTAAACATTTTTCTAAATGTCAAGGTCTTTTTTCCATGTAAGGAAAGGTTAAGATCTAACATGAACTTTATATTTAATATTAAAAGGCAAAATGTACCTTCAACCTAATTAAATCTTTCTTTCTCTCATACACATTATTTTTTTACCCCATCTCTTTTCACAACTGCCACTTCTTTCTTTAGCTCTTAGTTGCTTTTGGTAGTTCACTCCAAACCTATACATAGTTCCATCCTACCTAATTAGTTTACTTATTTTTCTATTCTTCCAAAACTTTTTCTTCATTTTTGTTTTTTATCCTAATATTTTTACCAAAATATAACTTGAATTCTAATATTTTTAGACGTTTAAAATGAACATTGAAATTTGTAAAACATTCAAAATGAATACTGAGTGAATGAAAATTTGGATGGAGTTTAATTTTTATTCATTATATGTCACAACAATACTAGTGTAGCATGAGTTTTATACTTTTTATTGATAATATGTGTCCCACACAACCATATGTATGGTGCATAACATAGTGTGATCTACTTTTAAAAATAATATTAAAATAATTTAAATTCTTTTAAAAATTTTGATTATATTTGTTAATATATAATTAAAGTTAATAAGCATTAGTTAACCAAAATAATATCCATTAATCACAATAATCTTAAATTTAATTAAAAATCAATCCCTAATTCCTTACATCAAAACCTTAAACCTAAATCTAGAAACAAAATTGAAGCTTTTGGCAATTTCTCTTTCATCGATGTTTGTTACGGGGCTTCTCTACAACTTTGTCCCTCATTATTTAGAGGCACAAGCACAAGGAAGCTTATTTGGATTCTACTTCCATGTTCACTCATAAAATCAACTTTTCCCTACTTAAAATTCATGATTTATCAATTTGATTTGAATAAAGTTCGAGGGAAGATTTCCATGTAAATTTTGGGATGCTCTACATCAACCTTTAAATTATGTGAGACCTTACCTTTCTAATATATTACTAACCCATATGCAACAAGTCATTTATTTGGATTCAAACCTTGTTTTGGTGGATAATATGGGAAAGTTATGAAACATATATATGGAAGACAAGTTGGTGACTGCACCAGAGCATTACTATACAAATTGTATTTGGTATTTCTCATGCAGATTTTGGTTAGACCCCAAACCTGTAAATTCTGACAGAAATCTTTGTTACTTTAAAATAGGAGTGATGGTTGTGGATGTTTATAAATGGAGAAAAGGGGGTATATACAAAAAGTTGAGAAGTGTATGGCAATTCACGAGAAAGAAAGGGTATATACTATTTAAGTTCTTTACCACTAATGTTATTGGTTTTAGGAGGAAATATGGGCTCCAATCCAATACGACAAGGGATTGGTTACCCAATGATTTTGTTTCCAAAGCATTGATTATTTCTATATTTGGGATTAGGTTTTTAATTTGGGAATTAGGGTTTGATTTTTTAGTAAATTTAAAATTATTATGAATAAGTAATATTATTTAGATTAAATAATATTTATTACTTTTAATTACATATTAGAAAATATAATCATATTTTAAAAATTATAATATTATTTTTAAAAATAAGTCCCATTGTACCACGTGACATACATATAGTAGTGTAATATCTATATTATAAGGGACGACCAATCCTAGAGTACCAAACTTTTTGAAAATTTTTTAATTCAGTGCTTAAGTTTTTAAATTTTTTAGTTAAGTGACCAATCTTTTAAAACTATAACAGTTCAGTTTAAAATGTTAGTTCTGTTAATAATTTTTACCGATTTGACTAACAAAATCTTTGTTGTTCATGACATGTATTTGTTGTGACCACCTACATGTTATGAACAACAAAGGTTATGTTAACTAAATAAATAAATTACTAATGAAAATAACGTTCGACTTAAATTGTTAAGGTTTTAAAAGGTTTATCATTCAATTGAAAAATTTAAAGATATGAGACTAGATTAAAAAAATCCTAAAAGATTGAACACTTTAAGATTACTTATTCATAATAAAAAATATTAAATTTATGTTATGTCAGTATTAACGTGTTATATAATAAATAGATACTTATCTTCAACCAAATTTCTATCCACATAGGATTCATTTTAATTGTTTTACAAATGTTAGGATTTATTTTTCAACTTATATTTTTGTAAAATTATTAAGGTAAAAAATGCACATTTGCATTTTCTTCCCTATAATTGTTGTCATTAGATACATAATCAAAAGGCCATTAAGAAAGATTTGTTATAATCTAAGACACAAAATGGCAAGCGACACTGATTCATCCTATCGGTAGCAATGCCCTTCAAATTCAAAGAAGAGGCTCAGAAATCAACAAGCCTCACAAACATCGCCACCACTAGCACCACCGTCGTTGAAGTAAGAAGCACGGTGGCAATAAAATTGATGTTCCCTGAGGACCAACTCCTCTTCAGATTACGAAAAGTGACAGAGCTAATTTATTATGATGATATAGAAGGAGGAAAAATTTTTGATAACGAAAGTTTTTGTGGTGTTGTCAAAATTTTGATTGTGTTTTGAGGAGAAAGTTCAAATTACCATAGGCTTTGTACGTGATTCTAACTAATAAATAATTTTTTGTTTAGCTTTGTTCGACTAGACACAAAGAATTGGATCTAAATTTAAGAATTCACTGTAAGCAAAACAAAAGTGTATTATGTTATTATTATTAATGTTAAATTTAATATTAAATTATATTTTTAATAAACTAAAAAATGATATATGTTTAATCGATATTTTTTTTTACTTTAAACAGTATTATAAAATTTAATAAACTATAAAATATAATTTATTTTTGTAAATGGAACTTTATAATCCTTTATTGCTTAATTATACAATGCCATCGCATATCAAAATTAAAAAATATAATAAAATACGTATGATTTTTAATAATACAAATAAAGTCGTCGTGTAATCTATCTATGCTGCGATTTGCATGGGTAGGAATATAGTTACGAGTACCTCATTATATCAGCCAAAAAATAATACCGTACTTATGTATTTTATACCGACTTCAAGTACTCGATGGTACTGGCCAGTATCATACCGAAATATCAATCATTTACTGAACTTAATTAAAAATTTCTAATACTTAGAAGAATAAATTGAAATTTTAAAAAATTTAACCTTAAACCTACCCAACCCCCTTCCAATCTGCGCCTCTCAGGCAATCAGTCTTAACCAGTCTCTACCTTTGCCTCTCACTCTCTAGCTCTCCCAGTCTATTATCGTTCGTCAGTTGTCGTCGGCTCGCTGCTCATTTTCCCTCCACCGCTCATACGTTGCACCATTACCGTAGAGGTGCAGGCACATTGCACCACACGTAGACTCGTCGCACACTCGTAGACATGTCACCTATTGCACACCCTCACTGCACCACATGACACAGGAGACCCAACTCACAGTCTCATAAAGTCAAGTTCAAGGTTGCACCGCTGGAAATGAAAGACAGTCCAGTAGCCTTACAAGACACAGGAGTACATGCCAGCAGTCAAGAGACTCAGGGGCTAAGTCAAGGTTGCAAAAAAAATTTGTGGACTTGTGGATTCGAAAGAGCTTCTTAAATATAATTATGGATATTGAATTCTGTTGAATGCTGAGTTATGTATTTGTGTTGTGCAAAAAAAGCTTGACTTTGAGTTGTGTAGTACATGTGTAATTGTATATGTTGAATTGTTAATTCTTGGTGAATTGTGTTGAATGAAATTAAACTATATAGTATATGTTGAGTTTATTTGAGTTTATTGTTTATTTTGTGCAGAAACTAAGTTATGTATTATCATGAAAGTAGTTGTGTAACAAAATGGGCTTTATATATATTACAAATTGAATTGTATAATCATACAAAATGGATTAGTTTATGGTTTAATTATGTGGTTACATAAAATAGGTTGTAGACTTATAGTTATGAGTTATGATTGAATTATATAGTTATGAGTTATGATTGAATTATGTAATCATATAGAATGGGTTATAAACTTATGTTGTGAATTTATGATTAAATTATGTAGTCACATAATATACGTTATAATTGTGAGTTTATGTCTTTATGGTTGGGTTATGTAATCATACAAAATGATTTATATAAAATGTCTATGTTTTTGTGCCAATTTTGAGTTGAACAATACACATTTTATGATAGTAGTTGATAGTGAAATTAATTGTTTTTTATTTTGATATGAAGTTAGTAATTTAATTTTGACATATGTCTTTATTTATTTTACAGATAAATGGAGGAAAGTTTAAGTACTCCTAATAATTAAGTCGTTTCAAGTTTAGGAAGATCCGATGGTACAACTTGGGCTCATGCTAGATTGGTTCCTGAATGAAGAATCATAACATTTGCTTGTATTACAACAAGCATTTGAAAGGTGGGGGAATCACCAGATTAAAGAAGCATTTAATTAGGATCAAAGGTGATGTAACAAGAAAATATATTGCATTGATGCATGAAGAATTTGTTTGAAGAGTATCAACACGAGAAAAATGGAAGGCAAATACTGAACTACAAAATTGGTAGTGGAAGTTTATTTTTTGGTAATCAGATATTGGGGATGTTGAAGGTGGTTTTCCTTCCCAATAAGAAGGTAATGTTGCACTTTATGTAAGAAAGAGAAGAAGGCATGTGTCTAACCTTTTTGCACCACAAACAACTCCTAGAACTCAACTTTCAATCCGTAGTGCTTTATAATCTAAAAAAGTAGCTCATAATGTGGACAAAACAATAGCTAGATGGTGGTCTGATTCAAGTATAACATTTAATGCTACCCAATCTTATTATTATTTGCCTATGATGGATGTTATTGCCTCTTACGTTCTAAAATACAAAGCTCCTTCAATTGATGAATGACTTGGGCTACTTTTAGGTGTTTAATCATATGTGATGGTTAAATACATAGACGATATGAGCCTATTATTGATTTTTTTGATTTTGGAAAGAAGATAATGTTTTTGAAGTATATTGATGCATCACCTTGTTAGGAATGTTGATACTCTGTTTTAGATATTTGATAAAGTTGTGAATGAAGTTGGACCAAAAAATATTATTTAGTTCATTATTGATAATGATTCTTCTTACAAAGCAGATGGAAGAAGATTGCAAATTATAAATAATTCTTTTTATTATACTCCTTGTGCTATATATTGCATTGAACTATTGTTGGAAAATATAGAAGATGCTAGATATTTTTCTAACTTTGATGAGACTGTGTAGAAAGAAAAAGAAAGTAACTAAGTTTATCTACAATCATGCATGAGACCTGAATTTAATGAGAAAGGATTTCACCAATGGTAGGAATTTGTGTTGTCTTACTATTATAAGATTTGCAACAAATTTCTTGTTACTTTAGTGTTTTGTTCTAATAAAGGATTTGAGATAAATGTTTACAAGTGATAAGTGGGTTACATCTCTACATGCTAAGTCTAATGACGGATTAAAGGTTTCTAAAATTATACTTGAAGATCATAAGTTTTGGTCCCAATGTCAATTTGTCATCCAAGTTTGTGAGTCCTTAGTAAGGATACTTCATTTGGCTGATAGTGATGGGAAGACAACAATGTGTTATTTTTCTGATGCCATGGAGAGGGCGAAAGAAGCAATCAAGGCTAATAGGAAAAATTGGCCTTCTTTGTACACACCTTATCTTATAGTTATCAATGAGAGATGAAAACGGTAACTTTACTATCCGTTGTTTGCAATTGGAGGATTTTTTTATTCCTGGTGTCGATTTTAGACCAACTTTTACAAAGAAAGCTTAAGTTAATAGGTGGATACTATTAACTATTACAGCTATTGTTTCCCATAAGATTATGCAAGATATTTTAAGCTCCTAAATAAAGACTTATAAGGATGCTTCCGATGATTTTGGGATGCCTATTGTTATTCATCAAAGAGACAAACTTAATCTAGGTATATATATATTTTTCACTTTTATTAATTGTTAAAAATTAATTATCATTTTGTTTTGTTTATAATGTTACTTTTTTATCTTAAAGTTGCTTGGTGGAATCAATTTAAAAGTAATGTTTTAAAATTGCAAATGTTTGCAATTCGAATTCTGAATCAATGTATAAGTGCAACAATGTGTGAAAAGAATTAGAGCACATTTGAATTCATCCATTTCAAGAAAAGGAATAGAATAGAACACAAAAGATTGAACGACTTAATCTTTGTTCAATAAAATTTAAAACTTCGGAAAATGTATGTTATTATCATTACTAAGTTAAATACAACTTTTGTAATTTTGTAATTATTTTATTTTATTTATTTATTGGGACTCTTAATAGAAAAACTAATTGTATAAATCCAATTTACCTCGACCATATTGTTCTTTTAGCGAATTGGGTTTCTGAGGAATCAAGTTTGATCGATGATAGTGACTTTGAAGATAATCTTTGAGGGAAAAGTATTGACATGTCATTTGGTGCAATGAATTTGATGGTGATGGTGATGATGATGCTCCTTTAATGATGAGAATTTTATACCAAATAAGAGTTCAGGTCATTATAATTTGAGCAAATATTTGATTGAATGAACTTCCAACATTCTAGGGTTTCATTTCTTCTCTTTTTTTAATTTAACTTATATTTGATGTATATGTTAAGTTTTATATATACAATATAAATATAACTATAAATTTTTTTTTCAAGTTTTACTTATAGTTGGTTGTTTCATTGGCGAACTCTTGTTGTAATACTTAGAAAGTCAAGGATCTTTATTATTTTTTATTTGATGTTTTGATGTAATTATTATTTATTATATGATGAAATTGTAACATTTTAAATACTTTGTATTATCCTTAATTTTATATTTGTATGATGGTTAAATGATATTTTTTCATATTAATTATGGTTATTGTTTATATGTGAAATATGTCAAAAGATTGTTGTTATTTCAAATTTCTATTGTCATAATTTTTAGATATAGATTTGATGTAAAATTATAAATTATATAGTACAATATATTGAGAGACTATTTTGCAATGTTTTAAAAACTGAACCGGATATCAAACCGGTCAAAAGAAAGGTTTAAGGTTTAAAGGTTCAACCGGTATTAACCGCTATAAAACTGGTTTATAATAAATAAGAAGTAAAAGTTATAAGAGTAAGTAAAAATAAATATTTTATTAAAATAAAAAATATATCAATGTTTATTATTATATCATGAACTAATGATAAATCAAATATAATAATTCAAGCTAAATCTGAGTTTAATATAAAACTTAAAATAAAAATAAAAATAAAAATAAAAATTATCATCTATACTAAATTACTAATTAATAATTTTTTAGTATCCTTTTTTAATTATACTTCTTTAAATTTTAAAAATCACTACTTAACACATTTTAAATTTATAGTAAATTAAAAATTAATAAATTTTGGTACTATTCGTTAAATTTTTTTTTTCAAATTTTTAAATCAAATAGGAAATTTTCAACTATATGACTAATTATTGATGATAATCAGTGATCAATCTTATTAAATTAAAAAAATTATTATTAACTATTGATCA
>JAOQMM010150363.1:0-12033 GCA_027563515.1 Erythroxylum platyclados | reverse complement strand
CTACCCTATCCAATCCTGTATTTCACATGAGTTTTGGAACCAATATCTCGGAGTTCCATGTCATGGACCTTCAAGATCTCAGCTCACCTTAAATGAATATGGTTAAGAAACTCAGAAAAAACAGTAGTTAGTCCCTCAACAAATACACCATGATATAGAGCAAGTGTAGTAACAAGATAACCTATGCTGAGATAACTACTTTTATTATTATCAGAACTAACCGTTTTGTGAAAAAAATGGGTTGAAGTACAAACTTTGGCCTCATGGTCAATGCACCAAAGTATGAATAACTCTTTAAGAGAACATTTGTTACTTTTAGATTTGTCAAACACAGTATGACACATAAATTTATGCAGTAACAGATGCATAGGATTAAGAATAACATTATTATGGGCATTTCTCACAAAAAAGTCATCTAACCCTGTTAATTGCTTCCAATATTGCTTAACACGAAAGTTATCATGTTTTTCAATAATATTCTTTCTAGGAAGTCCACCAATTTCTTCCATAATATCATAATCTAAGTTACAAATAATTATCTAATTTTCATGGCTCAAAAGTTAGAGTAGTATAAAATTTGAGGGTTACGTCCGTATATACAACATAATTAAAATTAATAAAATTTTCCCATTAAGTTTTCGCATGCAAAGTCTCTATCTTGTCTTTTAACCCTAGATCTTCTAAGATTTCAAAATCAAAATATCTAGGTGTAGTGACAATTCTAAGGTGAAGAGATTGGAATTGAATACCTTCTTCTTCCAAATAGATAGAAAAAGACGCTCAAAAATCTACAGTCTTATCATGTGCATCCTTCCCCGACATTTAACTTTCTTCTTCAGTTGTGAGCGTTTGGTAACTTGCTTGATTCTTGGTGCCATAAATGAGTGCATACTTACAAAATCAATCAAGAAAAACAACAAAAACACACAAGAACACCAAAAAATGTAAGAGAGAAAATTTTAAAGAAATCTTATAAGAACCACTCAAACGATGTGATTTTTGTGTGGAAATCACTAGATTTGTGTTAGAGGGATGTTATCTAGGTGAAATATGACAGAAAGTAGTGAAAAACATAAATAAGGATAAAGAGAGATGTGAGAGAGTTTGAAAGGTTGGAAGGTGGCTGCTAGGTTTAGAGAGATAAGTGAGATGTAGAAGAAAAGAAAAGATGTACCCCAAGCAATTAAAATTGAATTCACCACATACCAATCTTCAAGTTCTGGGGCTTCTCTGGCAGGTTTTGTAATCGTCCCGTCAATGAAACCCAATTTCTTCTTGGCCCTAAGGGCGTTTCTAACAGCCTTAGCCCATTCGTCATAGTTGTCACCTTTCAGAACCACTGGTGTTGTGGAGATTCTTGGGCTGTCAGCAGAAGGTAGATAATATGGAGATATTGCATCAGTCATCGGTGTTTTATTGCTTCTTGATCTGCCATTGTCACCGTTTCTATGCTTTCCATCGACACTAGCCATGGCCTAAATCTATCCAAGGCCTGGCTCTGATATCATAAAAAACTTGTGTGGGAGAAAACAACGTTCTGTCGTTTATTATGCATAAAGATGTATTATATACGATTACACACCTAAATCAACATCCTAAAAGGCAATATACACCTAATATTACAATATTTACATCTAAGATTTTCTGAATATCTTCACTAAAGCACTTGGCGGATATCTCCAATAAAGCACTTGGGAAACAACAATTTCTTTACATTCTTCTCAAGTTGGGCATTCATGATCTTCATGCTCCAACTTGAGGGGGAGTATTGGTAGATATTCGGAAAATCTTAGCTATAAATATTGTAATTGTTAAGATATATGTCAATATCTTAATTATTTAATTTTGGACATTATTTGATAATTGGACTTAGTTGAGTTTTTATGGGACTCTTCCAAGACAAGTTTGATAAGTTTCAAATCCTAATTAAGATGAGGTAGAATTTACATTGGGTTTGTGTTTGACTTGGATTCAAAAATCAAAAGGCTATTTTGGATAATGTTTTTGATGTGATAAAACTCTATCTTGAAAAGAAAGGTGTGAGTCGTATACTTATGTTAAGGAAAATAAAACACTGCTGGAATTTTCATGAAAGGGTCAAGCACTTTTCGTTTTGTTTTGTTTTTCATCCAGAGGCTTTCTTTGTGAGCTTGTGTGAACAACACATAAGGGTATCTCTTGATTTGTGAGTGGATGGTTTTAATTGAGGCACTTTCGGTGGTGTTGACGTGAATGGAGAAGCACACAGCTGGGAGAGTTTTGATATTTGCATATGGCGTAATTGTAAATCCTTTAGAAAGTGTGTGTGTCATTTTGGTTGGATTCTTGATTTTTCTGCGGGTTGTACGTTTGGTAAATTGGTGGTTTGAGCTTGGCTGGTCGTTGTCTATTGGTTGGAAGCAACATGAGAAAAGGAGAGATGTCACTTGAGATTTATTAACCGATAATGCCCTTCGTTAAAACACCTGCGTGACTCTCAGTGTCTAAGAGCAAGTGATCCATCCGAAGTCCTATCTTCATTGTGTGGGTTAATTGATTTGGGTATGGAAAATAGCTTAAGGGGTATCGTGGTTTAGGATGTCACAGATGGCTGGTTGATTTTGGGTGTAGTGTGTGTGTTGTGCCATGTGTGGTTGATTGGCTGTTTGATGTCGATTGCATATTAGTGAGGCTTTCGGTGGTGAGCTTGATAATTTGTGATCTGATTAATTGATCAATCATACTAGTTGGGGTTTTGGTTCAGCCGAAAGGGAGCTTTTGAGACTTACGTGGATCTGTCTACTCTTTTAACAACTTTCAAATTTAGTTCAGAGGAGCGGAACACATCGGGAAGTTGTTTCTTTTATTTCAAGTGTTTTCGCTTTTGTTTCTTGTTTAGTTAATCACTTGAGTTGATTGTTTATTTGAATTCATTATCATTAAAAGATTGTTGAGTAAAATCCTCTGTTGAGATTAGTATGAGAAGGTCGTACTATTGGGTGTGAAATACTTTCACGAGTTGTGAGGACGAGAGATAGTGTCAAGGGTTGAGTGGGTCGGCTCAGTAAAGCCTTGTATAAAACTATTGTCGTCGGTGAAAGTGATTAAGCTGGGTGAGGGCCCCGCAGACGTAAGCAAGAAGTGTCAAACTGTGTTAACAAATTTCAGTGTTGATTTATTTTGGTGCGTTTAATATTTCTGATTTTATTTGTGCTAGGAACAACTATGGTAAAATCGAAAAGTTTGCGAAACTATACTCCGTACAAATTTTTTTCAGTAATATTAGGTGTATTTTGCCTTTAGGATGTTGATTTAGGTTTGTAATCGTATATATGCATCTTTATGCATAATAAACGGCAGAATGTTGTTTTCTCCCACACAAGTTTTTTAAAATCCCTCCAATTTTGATTGTCATTCCACTTCCTTCTTGGAGTAAGTTCTCCTTTGATCGTCTATGTCTCCTCAAATCGAAGACAGAACTCATATACTACTCGTCCTTCTTCTTTACAGTCTCTTTATATCCACTACACACCAGAACAAGCATCCACTTGACTCTCTAACACAAACTGAGTTTTCACTGGTCAAAGCCATAATACAAAGCTCCTACAAAACCTCGGACCACACTCTAACCTTTCACTACGTAGGTCTAGAAGACCCCTCCAAGCACGCAGTACTTTCATGGGTCAAGAGCCAAACCACGAAAACCCCACCTCGCCAATCTCTTGTTATTGCACGTATTGATCATAAAACGCACGAAATCGTTGTGGACTTGTCAGTCCTGAGGATTGTATCTGACAAAGTTTACGATGGTTATGGCTATCCAATGCAAACTAACGAAGAGCAAGCCTTGGCTACGACTTTGCCGTTCAAGTACGCACCGTTTTTGGAGTCTCTTGGGAAGAGAGGGCTCAAGGTTGAAGAGGTCGTGTGTGGGAGTAATAGCGTGGGATGGTACGGAGAGAAGACACGGACCAAAAGAGCTGTGAAGCTTTTGTGTTACTACTTGGACGGTACCATCAATTTGTACATGAGGCCAATTGAGGGAATTACTTTGACGGTTGATCTCGACGAGATGACGATCGTTTGGTATAGAGATAGGTTGACGGTTCCCATCCCCAAGGCAGATGGAACTGATTACAGGAGAGCAGAAGCCTCCATTTCTGCCACGTCTCAAGGGGATCAAAGTTGTGCAACCTGACGGTCCAAGTTTCACAATTGATGGTAGTAGAATCAGGTACGTTTAGATTATTATATTTATCAACAATATTGATGAATTTACTATATTTTTCACATATTTCTTGGTGTCTATGTATCATCAGATGGGGCAATTGGGATTTCCATCTAAGCTTCGATGCTCGAGCAGGCGCAATTATATCACTGGCATCAATCTTGGATGTTGAGAAGCAGGAGTACAGGAAAGTTTTGTACAGAGGGTTCGTGTCAGAGCTCTTTGTACCGTACATGGACCTAACTGAAGAATGGTACTATAGAGAATTCTTTGATGCCGGAGAGTTCGAGTATGGTCAATGCGCCGCGCCGCTTGAGCCACTTGTCGACTGTCCTGAAAATGCAGTTTTCCGAGACGCTTACCTTGCGGGACAAGATGGGATGCCTGTAAAAATGCCTAATGTGTTCTGCATATTTGAGAAGTATGGTGGTGACATAATGTGGCGTCACACTGAGTTTGGAATCCCAGATCGAGTGGTAAGTGAAATTTTTATGGACTTCTTTTGTTTTTTTTTTTCCAAGATTAAACAAGAAATGTGAATGCAGGTAACTGAAGTGAGGTCGGAAGTGAGCCTGGTTGTGAGGATGGTTTCAACTGTAGGAAACTATGACTATATCAATGACTGGGAATTCAAGCAGAGTGGTTCAATCAAAGTCACGGTAGATCAAAACTTAGTGAAGCTCATTGAATGCTATTACTTCATCGTAATACCTGATTCCTCTTGCAGGTTGGGTTAACTGGTTTGTTAGAAGTAAGGGGATCAATATACACCCACAATGAGCAAATAAACGAGGAAATCTACGGTACACTCTTGGCAGAAAATACGATAGGTGTACACCACGATCACTTCCTTACCTACCATCTTGATCTTGACGTGGATGGAGATCAAAACTCCTTTGTCAAGTCCAATTTACAAATGACTCCAGTCACTGATCCTACCTCACCAAGGAAGTCTTACTGGAAAGTTGTTAGCGAGACAGCTAAAACCGAGTCTGAAGCAAAGGTCAAGCTTGGTTTAGGAGAAGCTGATCTATTAGTTGTCAATCCCAACAAAAAGACTAACATGGGGAACTTCATTGGCTACCGTTTGATCCCAGGATCAGTTTCGGGTTGTCTTTTATCAGACGATGATTATTCCAAGATACGAGGAGCCTTCACCAAGTATAATCTGCGGGCTACGCCATATAATAAGTCTGAAAAATGGGCAGGTGGATTGTATGTTGATCAGAGCCGAGGAGAAGATACTCTGGATAGGTGGAGCCTCAGGTAAGTTCATGTGAAGATTAAAACATTTTTAAGATGACAATTTATTTATCTTAATGTGAAACTTAAACATTGTTGTTTTGTAAATGCAGAAACAGAGAGATAGAGAATAAGGACATTGTCTTGTGGTACACACTGGGTTTTCACCATATACCATACCAAGAAGATTTTCCACTCATGTCAACACTAAGCAGTGGATTTGAGCTTCGTCCTGCAAATTTTTTCCAGAGCAATCCTGTACTCAAAGCAAAGCCGCGTCCTTCTGTCAAATTGCCAACTTGCCCTTCCTACTAGTAAGTTGATGATTTTAATTCAAGATCATTAATGTACCCTTTCAATACACGTCTAAAAAAGATTACAATTAGGTACTTGGTTCAATTTTCATGACTTCCCTTGGGTTGAAAATTGAACTTTTATACTTACGTAACACATAAGAAACATATTCCAAAACTTGAAACGTATTTTAAAACTTTATGGATACATTTGGTAATTAAGAACGAAGACGTGAAAATGAGCATGTAACTTATATTTTTTAAAAATTAACAAATCTGAAATAAATCTTAAATAATCCTGAATTTTTATTTCTAAAATAAGTGAAAATATAACTTAGAATTAGATATCAAGAATAATAAATAAACAGTAGTGGATAAATATGACTTCTTTTTTTTCTTAACTCTCTATTTGAGAATTTAAAATTAGTTTAGTTATTTAGATAATACATCATTTTGATTGATTCTTATTAGCATATTATTATCAACATTGCATATTACTTCGTTTAATTTATTTAATAATTATTTTATTTTATTTCAATGATTTTATATCATAAAATAACTTTATTATGATTTTCTTAATTTTATTCTTATAAAGAATCATACACAATTATTTAAAAAATAATAATTTATTGAATCATTAAAAATAATTTTTATTATTTATTTACCAAATACAAAATTTTTACTAATTAAAAATAATACAAAATATTTTAATTAATTATTCATAAAATCAATCACATAATAATCAAACATAAGTAAAAAATTATCATTATCATTCTTAATATTTGATACTAAACACTGGTGTTTAATATCATTTCTAGTGTTTATATATCGAACATGCATAATCTGTAATTTCATTCATAGTATGATTCTCATTTCTTATTCTCATTCCTCGTTTTTTTATTCTGATTCGCTCATTACTTGTTACCAATCAAGACTTATGAGTTTAAGGTTAAATTAAAATATTCTATGGAATTTTTTTAACTTAAGTGACTTAATCTTTGAATAATATCAAAATGCTTATTGATTTTAGTGATTTAAGAAACTGATGGATTAAGAACAAAAAATATATTAAATTTATGGATATAAGTTGAATTAATCTTTTCGTTTGAATCTAATCTATTTGACAAATAACTTTATAAAATATCTATATATAAGACGTGACCAACCTCCACAATATGAAGAATAGCAATTTAGAGGAATTTTCAAGCATGTCCTTTCTTTAGTGTCAAGAAAGTTCCCATAAAAAACACAAGTACCAGGTTTTCTCCCAAAAACTACACAAACCCAAAGAGAGACACACAACACTTCAGCTTGTAGAAGAGGAGCAGACATACGTCAAAGCCTATGATTTTATGGGATTTTTTGGTATATCAATTTGCTGTCCTCGCATAGTCTAATGGTTTAAAAGCTTCAGTCTTTCTTAATGAATGATTGGCCTGGATTTAAACAGATGCAAAATAATTAAAGAAATAATGATAAATACGAACTTAAACACCTCTCTCATTGTTAAAACCAAAACATATATATAATTAGCAAATTATTAGGAGTAATAATCATCATTTTAAGGGCGTTGACACTTTGCTTCATAGCTAACGTAGTCGTCCTCCTATGTACTTTCTTTCCATTCCCGTTTCGTTAATGGACTTTAACTCTTGGCTTAGAACCGTTGCGATACTGACATGTGGCGACGTTTGAGATGAGGCGGTACTATAGAGATGAGACCACCAAGTGGGGGCCACATCTTTGACCTATAAATCATCTCGTCGTACGGTCTTCTGTAGAATCTCAGGAACTGTAAGAACGACTCGCGAGACTTGTCAGTTCTATAGTCTTTCTTGAAAAACATGGCCGGTGATTGGAGGAAAGAAGGTCGTGGGGTCCACGGTTGACTAATTTTAACCACCTCACTTGAGGTCACGCGTTGTGGCATGGGAGTCGATGGGAACAGAGTTTTGTTAGTGGGCCTTGCGTAACCATTGATGCTTCCATATGACGTTCTTGCAATAGGTGATGCAAAGGAGAGGGACCTCGCATTGAGTGGAGAGATCCGTGCCGGGCCCAAATGAGCCTTGCTAGTGGGCCCTACTTTCGGAGCAGTCGGGTCAGTTAAGGTGAGATACCATGGTTTGAGTGAGTCAAAATGCTGCGATACAGTGAATGAAAACCTTGAAGATGAGCATGAGCCATCCTTGGTGGTTGATTTGATCGACGAAGGATCAAATCGGAGGGAAGAGACTCGTGGGTAATTGCCAAAATCACAGAACTCTAATGATTCTTCAAAATCTAGCGAAGATACCACCATCGTGACCGTCGATAGCTCAACAAATGGTCGGACACCCTGCAATCGTCCACATTCCACAATTATAAAGCAGGCGGGATTTGACCTATGAGTTTCTAGGAAACCTGTTATAGAAAATTAGCTAAAAATGGCAAAGAAAGGAAGAAAAGTAGGTCAACAGTAACAGCTTCTTGTAGGTTGAACAAGTCAAACAGTTGAGTAATTTTCACGAACAGATAGAAAATGAGACAACCCCTTTAAAAGACACAAGAATTAGGCAGATAAGTTTGAATTTTACCTTCCATAGATAAGAGAACAGAGAAGGTGGGTCGATGACAAAAGCCTTGTAAAGCCTGCAGGGGTAGTACTCCGCCACAACTCTCAGTGCTGGCAGGAGCAAATTCATAAAAGCTGAAGCAGACCTGAAAAAGCCTGAAAAGATAAGAACAAACTATAAGCAAACACATTCCAGTGCCACACCCAGACTCAGTTGCCGATTTAAATCCAACAAATTATGAGCTTTTCAAGTATTAATGAAGAACGTACAAAGAGACAGTAGTGCTTCTGAGTTCTGACGATAGAATTGACCAATTCTAGGAGAGTATAAAATTGAATGGTTATATATATATATATATATGTATATGTAGGTCCAATTCCCGATAATGCCATATACCACAGAAAGCCTGATCAATAATGGGGCAATGGAGAGGACACATCGAGGGGCAGTCCAGACATTGCATGGGAATATAGCCGGGCTATGAGTCTGAGCTCGTGCATTCTTAACCGACAAAAAAGTGTTGTTACATGTTCCCATACTTTTATGGGTTATTAACGAAGTTTCGCAAGAAATGGACATACTTGCATCGAAGAGGACTACAAATTGTTCGACGTTTCTTGGCATGGTTGATACGGCTACCTCCAGAGTAAACGCCAGCAAGCGAGTGAATCTGCAAAAATTGAAGTGAAAGACAGAATTTTGATATAACAGATGATTATGAATTAACAAGCAAAAGAAATGGAAATGGAGGTAGAATCTAAAAGTGTTAATGGCCACTTACAGCTTTTGTGAATGGAACTTGTGGTAATCTTGTTTAAGGCGAAAAATCTGTAACCAATGGGAATAAAGAAATAGTAAAGCCTTTGAACCAGTATGTACGTAATAGATGCAAAGTTGGAATCTTGAGAAGACATACAGAAAGAACCCTATTGGCTATGTTTCCCATTTTCCTTCAGTTTGAAAAAATGGAGAAAGTGCCAAAAGAGGAAAGTGTCGAAGTCAAAATTACCAAAACAGGCCTTGATTCTTCATCGTGACCCGCTACATAAGCGACTCCTTCTGCGAGCTCAGCGGAAAATTCATCTGCCATCAAGTTTTCTGTATTCCAAAACCAAAAAATACAGTGATTGATAGATTCTGAGCTTGTTCTTCTTTATTTTGCACTGGTGGCAACTTTAACAGTCAACCATTCTACCTAACAAAGAAAAGCAAGATTCCACATGCATAACGGAAAGAAAAAGGAAAACGAATGATTATAGAAAGAGATGACTGAGAAGTAGCAGACAAAAGGGTAAGAAACAACTTTTCTACAAAATCTGGTGGTAGTGATCATATGATAATGGAGGTTATTGTTACGGTACCAATCACTATGCTATCCCTCCAATAAAGGCAAGCCCTTAAGCTCTTTGCAGCCTTCTTCACGTTATCACCTTTAGCTCTCAGAAACCGTCTAACACAAGCGTTGTTGCAGAATTTCTCCTGTAATTAGGTAGAACATAGTGTTAATGGCGGTAGCTATTCCGTCCATTATTGATATAATCTTGAAGATAAAGACAACAGAAAGAGAAAAACTTTTATCTGAAATTTAACATATCCACTACAGATGATGAACTTGACCTCTAGCACTCAGCTTGTAAAAGGAAGAATTCATAATTACGAAGGAGAAAATGGTAAAGCACAAACAGAGAAAGCTTGGATCTTGAAAATGAAAGGAAACTAAGTATGAACAGTAGAAACACACAAAAAGACCCCACCTGCTTCAGCGAGAGAGGAGCTTGCTTCCTCAGAAGCTCGAGCACAGCTTCATATTTCTCTCTGCATTTGGGATGACCTTTAAGCTGATGTTGTGTTTGTTTCTTGCCCATTTCGAGAAACCAGAAGCAAAGAAAAAAGACAAGTTATGTTCCAAGCCTTCGGCTTGACGCAACCATTGAAAACAGAGATTGAAAACGGCGACTTGGGGATATAGAAATCGTGGGAGGACGAGCCCGGCCATTATATATATATATATATATAATATAAATTTTATTTTAATTCAAAATTTTATTTACTTTATTATAACTTACGTATAAACTAAAATCATGTTATGTAATCTCGTGGTATCTCAGGTTATTTTTTATATTAAATTAAAAAATTAATATTTAAAATATAACCAATGATTAATATTCTAAAATTAAACGGGATTATATATATAGGCTGATATGTTTCCAAGGATAATAATTTAAAGAGATTCAACATAAAGAATAATGGTTTGAAATTTTGGTCTAATGATAATAACACTACCTATTTACGATGTTTTAAAAATTAAGATAATAAGATATAAAATTTAAAGTTTAAAATATTTAACTGGCATTTAATTGTTATAAAACCTGTTAAAATTGTAAAAAACTTGAAATATAATCGAAGAAGAATATTCTTATATAAACCGATCAATTATTTAATACATTGATTAGTTTTTAATAATAAAAATTATTAAAATTATTAAAATTTAAAATTTAAAAATTTAATAAAAATTTCTCCGTCCAATATTTTTATATTTGACTAGTTCTAATTTAATTTTTTAATCATTTTTCATGATGATAATTTTCATATTATTATTTTCTCTGTTTATATTTTAATTTGTATGTCAAAAATTAACAATTTAAAATTAAATAAAGAAATTAATAAGTTTAATTTAATTTTAGTCTTAATTAATATTTTTCATTTCACTAAAATAAAAAAGTTATTTCTGGCATTTGAATTTTTCTATTTAAATTTATACAAAAGCAAATAATCATGAGATTTTTTTTTAAAGAGCATAAATAAGAACCAGTAATTGAACATGGTAAACGAAGGACAAGCTTTAACAGGTGGACTACACTATACCAATGAGACCGTTTGATTAACTTTTTACAATGTGGTCTTCTTTTTTTTGATCTTTTTTCTTCGAGAATATGATTCAATTGCTGGGAACGAGGGAAGGGGCCTTGAAATGATGTCGAGGCACGTGATTGTTGGATGTCTAAGAGAATAATCACACCATGAATTCTCTTTCTTTGTGCAATTACAGATTTTGAGTTGATAGATTTCTATCCCGGTCAATGTTGTCTAGTTCTCCTTTGATAACTCCTTTTTAAAGATTTGTGCCCCATCATTTTCCCTTAGAGATAATAAAAGAGTTTAGTTAATTTAAAATTAATAAATTTAGTTTAAATTTATCGAATTCTATATCATATTTCTTAAATTTAGTATTCCCTTTAAACTTTTAAAATTTTAAATTAAACGTCTAATCTTTTAAAACTTTAACAGTATAATTTAAAATATTAATTTTGTTAATAATTTTTTAATTTAGTTAGCGTAATTTGGACTATTCATGACAAATATATGTCCACCTACAAAATTAGTTGTGATAATTAAATTAAAGTAGATAGAATTTTTTAAGTTAACACTTAAACAACAAAGATTTTATTAATCAAATCAATAGATTATTACCTTAAACTTCACGTATCAGCAAGATTCATATTAAATGTCATTGTTATCATCAAAACAATGTGTAATTCTTAAACGAGATTATAGCTTTTATCTTTAACAATATTGACTCAAACTATTAAAGCATTTCAGTTGTAATTAATATGGAATTTTCACTTTTTTTGATTTCAAGTATTCAATTTTGTAAGGTCTTATATATATATATATATATATATATATATTAAACACACAAAATAAATATAACATAGAGACTATTTAACTATATATC
>JAOQMM010150155.1:0-12053 GCA_027563515.1 Erythroxylum platyclados | reverse complement strand
TGTTGTAATAATATTAATTATATATGTTAAATAATATTAATTTATTATAAAGTATACATTAATAAATTAAGAATAATAATTTTATTTTAATTTTATAAATAAAAATAGACGTAAAAATAATTATTATATAAATGTAAATTAATTTAATTAATAACTAAATCATTGTGGACTATTCTTTTAAGATACTTTATCACCAAATTTGGTGTAGAATAGTTGGAGTGTAAAAAAATTGGTGTAAAAAAGACTATAAAAATATACCCTTTTATACTAAATTTGGTGTAATGGTTAGAGATGCCTTAGCACTACAACTTATTATATATTGGCAAATACAAATTGGTAGGATAAGCTAATGATGCTATAACCTAACCTTGAAGCTCGTTGGTGGTGTAAATTCAACATGAGAATAATTACAAGTGAGTCACGACTTGACAGTTAAACCTCGAGAGTGGAATCTTCTTTAGTCTTTAGTCATCGGTGGCAATCGCTCTCGTCATTATCACATGCACGTTGGTAAATAGTCTAACTGTCTACTTCCATCGCCTGTGGAATCATCTAAAACCCAAAATCCGAATCAAAACAAGATCGAGCTAGCCAACCTAAACATGATTGTCATTTTATGGAACTCTCTCATTGCATCTACATATTTAATTAGTATAATAGTTTATTTGCCATACTAGGCTAATGAAAATTGTACCTAATTTACTGCTGATTGTAGACATAAATTTCGCACTGAAACTAATATACAAAATGAAATATTTTGCAAAAATAATTTAACAATGATTAAAGTAAATTAATATTCATTTTCAATTTATTTTTAATATTGTGTGAAGCTCCAAACTCCATAGATACGTAGAAAAGAGAAATCTTATCCCCAATCGGACCAAGATAGCTAGTTTTGATTCGTTTAAAAAATATAGTTAGAAGAACTATGTGTGAAGCAATTAGGTATAAATTGATACCAACCTCTCAAAATTTGGCAACTTCAACTCAAATTAGATATCACGTTTAAATTTTGATTATTCGGCTAACAATTTAAGAATATTTTCACAATCATCCTCTTACGTAATGCTGATTCCAAGCGAACTACCATGGCTTAGTTCAAGAATTCTCTTCCAGGGTATAGTTTTACCACAGGAAACACGCTGACTTTAATGGAGAATTAATTAGCTAAAGCTGTGTTATCCCTGTTTAAAAAACATTATCTCTATATTTAGGTAAGTGTCTTCCACTTTTTTGTACCATATTGTCATGTTACATGTTTTTGTTAGTGCACCCCACAACAAGATCATCATGAGATGAGCTGCAGAAATCCTACACGTCATATGTCTCGTTTTCTTTTAATGTTACATAGGCTCGAAACCCGAAATCATTGTGTTGGGAAGGATCTGGTACTTTGACTAAATATCAAACGGGCTTTCCCAAGTTAATGAAAGCGTCGAGTTAGGCACAAGCGTTCGTGCGTTCGCGTAGTGACTACATAAAATATTAACCTCTTATAGAAACGAGACAAAGAGGGGAGTCCGACTGATCCAGGGTACTCTTATATCCCATTCAATCATTAAGTGGGATAAAGAGAAAGTGAAAGGCTTGAGTTCCTTTAAAAAAGGCAATGAGAAAACTGCCGATGAACCAACAATAGGTCAAAGCCGTAAAGCCTTTTATAGTGCTGGGAAAGTGGATGGGACGATTAGATTAAAAGACAATTCCATTAGAAGCGAACCGAACCTGACAACACATATACCATTAAAAGACATTTCCATTAGAATCACACCTAACCTGACACATCTACCATTTTCACTTGCTTGCCTCAAAAGTAGATTCTCACTGTCACTGGGAGCTTGAGCTTTGGGGGTGAGGTAATGCGTCATTATCCTTTGTGCTCTGCCCAACATTTCAGGTAGCCCCACAGTTCATGCTGACTCGACCTCAAAGTCGTGATTCACATTATGATTGTCAGGTGTCAGGTTCTGCTGTTTCTGATATATATAGGTTTGGGTGATTGACAGGTGTGGTAAAAATACATATAGCTTCCAATCGGACCACGGCAAATTCATTTGGATGAATCATCAAAATAATATTATTTTAAGTATGTTTAATAAAATATAATTATTTTTAAAATTGACTTTAATATAATATTTAAATTTAATTATTGAAATTATTATCTTTAACTTTCAATATAACTTACTTATAAATTCTTATCAGAGTTTTCTTAAATATTTATTTTTAAGATTTATATTAAATAAATATTTATAATATTTTATAAATCATTATTTAAGAAAGTATAATAATCTAAAATTTTAGTTAATTGTTTGTTTTAAAATTAAGATAAATTGCAATTTTTTTAACAACTCAGATATTTTAACTTCTTGGATTGGAAGATCCCATGCAGTCTAGCCTCCTCTCCTGACCACCCACAACTTTGTAGATAGGAATCCGAACCTGACATCTTTGATCCATCCCGTTCTGGTTGGTCAAGTTACACATTGATACAGTTGCTTGCTTCTTATTGTCGCCGTCTGTCTGTTGACAATATCCAGATTTTGACATAAATCCGTACTCTTATAAACAACAAAAGCAATCCAGACTTACTGGATGTCACGAGGGAAGATCGTGCTGTGTCTTAAAGGTAGGATGACGATTACTCGTTAGATTTCACACTAAAAAGGAAGCAAAATGTTCGTACTCCTCCAGTCATATCCTGTCGCCAATTTTTCCTGTTTATGGGAAAGCCTTGTCTTTAGAGTTATTGGTGTTGCTATTTTTAAGAAATTAAGCAATAATTAATTGGCCCCAACGGCCCAACCACGAATAGTTAATCGAGCATTTCGTAACTTTTCTTTTCTGATCATAAGTTCTGTTTCTTCTTTTCGTGCGGGACTTTGGCCTTCTTGCTTGTCACTGTCAGTCTGTCATCGGCAGCATCCTTCAAACCTGGGGTAATGGTTTAGCTTTGAATGAATGCACGTAGTGACCCAGTTTAACTTATGCTATTATGCCATCTCGTGGTCGGTCCATAGAGAATAGGAAAAAAACAAAAGTCCGACGGACTCCACAAATTTGTGTCCTGCAATGCCTCCACGTGTACTGTGCTCATGCTTCAGTCGTTTCACCAGCGAATCATCAGCTCCACCAGGGCACCAACATCAATCATCGGTACACAAGAAGCAAATCGCACCTTTCAGTGTTGGGAAGGAAGTCAATTATTTCACTGAAAATGGGACATGAGAAAGCTGCAGCCTGCAAGTATGATGTAATGGCAACCGCTTTGCTTGAGGACTTAATACAGAATTATTTAATCCTTCAATTCTTAAATTCTTGTCATGTTATACCGACATAGATTCTTCAAATCAATAAATAATGTTTGGTGGTCCAAGAAATATCTTGATTGAAATTGTCATATATTTTCTTAGGTCGAATCTGAAACGCTTTACAAGATAAATAAGACGATAACATAATAATAACTAATGGAATGAAGATTTATGTTAATTTGATTAAACATCAAAAAAGCATACGATAGTTTTAGATACAGGAAATTAAATGAGAAATTAAAAGCCGCATAGGTGCCATATGTACTTGATATTGAGTGTTTAACCTTATTTTAAGACTTTCGGTGAACATAAACATTTTTATGGTTTGTGAGGATAACGAACAAAAAAAGACAAGATGGATGAATCTCTTCTAAGGAGAGACCCAATCCTGTAGGGTGCTACACGTCCATTTCCTTGACTTACACAGCTGTGTGGATCAACCGTGTAAGTCTCTGGAATCATGTGAAAGAGCATGTGAAGAGTGAAGACATACATCGTCATGTACACACCCTTGTGCATGACATACACGGCCATGTAACTCTCAATAATCGTGTATATTTGCGACTCAAGTGACATTGAAGAAGACACGGTCACCAATACAGTCATGTTTGTGACCATGTATGTTATAGAAAACCTAATTCGGGATATAGAAAAAGAGAAGACATAGGTTTGTTCATTGGGAGGCATAAAAAAACATCAAAAAGGGAAAAGAAACAGCGTGAGAGTAAGTAATTTCTGATTCTCATCCTTGTTTGAATGATTTTGGGATTGAGTTGTGAGTTCATTGATTTGCACATCAATTTTAGTTTCAATCTTGAGTCTTTGTTAGACAACTTCTTGTTGTGAAGTGAGAGATCAAATCTTGTAAATCCTTATTTGTGATTATTGGATTTGCTTGTTAGTTTGACTCATGATTTTTCCCACTACTCCAGTGGGTTTTTTACGCAAATATTTGTGTTCGCTTCTTTATTGAGTTTTGTTATTCTCATACTAATAATACCTAATTAAACTTGATTATAATACTTTGTTGTAGCTATTAAGTTGACCTCTTAGGGACCTGCATTTTGATTGTGTTTTTCTCTTGTCTCCTAACAAGTGATATCAGAGTCATCATAATAAAAGGTGGAAACATCTATATGGTTAAATTGACATCATCAAACTACTCTATTTAAAGGCCCATGATGGAGGACCTTCTGTATTGTAAGAATCTCTTTGATCCTATTGATCTAGATAAAGGTGTGAAGGATAATGTTCCTTCAAAACCTAAAAAGATGTCAGATAGAGAATGAGATAAGTTGAAGCCAAAAAACTATAGGAAAGATTTGATAATGGATTGATATTAACATATTCAACCATGTGTCTTAAGAGAAGGATCCTTTTGAGTTGTGGAAAAAGCTAGAAGGACTTTACGAAAAGAAGATTACCCATAAGAAGGCTTCTTTGATTAAAAGACTTTAAAACTTGAAGTTGAAAATTTGGAAATTTGTGTCGGAGTATCTGAGTGATTTTCAGGATATAATCAACAAACTTACAACAATGAAGATCATTCTTGATGACAAGCTTCGAGTCTTGTTCTTATTAAGTTTGTTTATGGATAGCTGGGAGATATTGATGGTGATGATTAACAATTCAATTCCTAAAGATGTGGTCTCCTTGGATGTAATAAAAAAGAGTATGGAAATTAGAGGGAAAGAGATGGGAGTTGACAATATGCAGGCTTTCTTGGCAGAAAATAAGGAAAGTGACACGAGCAGGAGTCCTAAAGGGCATGACAAGTCTAAGAAGCGATTAAAGTCCAAAGATGACAGAGACATGAAGACATGTCATTATTACGATAAGCAATGACACATGAAGATATTTTGTTATAAATGGAAGAGGGGTCAAAAAAAGCAAGATCATCATAGTGATGGTGATGATAAGAGTACAGTTACAATTGATTCAAGCACAGATGAAGAGGTACCCCTAGTTTGTAGGACAAGTGATTGCTTTCATGTCAGTGTTCTGAGTGGATGATTGACATAGAAGCGTCATATCATTGTGTTCCAAAAGTGGAGTATTTCTTAAACTATAAGAGCAGAGATTTTAGGAGCATAAAGAGGAGTAAACTATTATAGGCACTTGTTAGATCGAGAAAGATTCAAACACACTTTCGGGGATAGGAAGTGGAAGCTATTAAAAGGAGCAATGATTATTGCTTGAGGAGAATTGTGTTACACATTGTATAAGACACACTTGAAGGGGTGTGGTGGTGGAGAAGCATACATAATTGAAGAGGAAAATTCTTCAAACCTGTGGCATTGATGCTTGGGGAAAATGAGCGAAAAGGGAATAAAGTTGCTGGCTCGTAAATCCCTTATCTCAATCAAAAACTCTTTTCTCCTTAATCTTTCTGATCATTGTTTGGCAGGAAGGTAGCATAGAGTCTCTTCCAAGAAATGATATATAAGGAAGACGAAGATATTGGGGTTGACGCATTCAAATGTCTGTAGCCCTATTGAGGAGCAGTCACTAGGAGGTAATAAATATTTGGTTACATCCATTGATGATGCTTCCAGGAAGACGTCAGTATATATGTTGAGAGCCAAGAGCCAAGTATTTGAAACTTTACAAAAGTTTCATAGTATGGTAGAAAGAGAAGCTGAGAGGAAGCTTAAGTGCCTACAAATAGATAGTGAAGGGGAGTATACTTCTAAAGTGTTTGAAGAATACTATACATCGCATGATATTAGAAATGAGAAAATCGACCTAGGGACTCCATAGCATAATGGGGTTGTTGAGAGGACGAATAGAATTATTATGGAGAAGGTTCATTGCGTGCTTAGAATGTCCAAGCTGTCTAAGACATTTTGGGGTGAAGCAGCTTAAACTTCAGTCTATTTGATCAATCAAGCTCCCTTAGTTTTGTTGAATTTTGAGATTTTTTTTAGGGAGCATGGATTGGTAAAAATCCTACATATCATCGTCTGAGAGTGTTTGACTACAAACTATTTAGACATGTACTCAAAGATTAGAGACAAAAGCTTGACTCAAGGCAATATCTTGCATCTTTGTAGGATATGGTGATGAACAATTTGACTTCAGAATCTATGATCTAGAGAAGCAAAAGGTGGTTAGGGACAGAGATATGGTAGATTAGGAGTACGAGAGAGGTGTTGATCTTCTGAAAGAAGATAAATTAACTCATAGTAGCTCATTCTATGATATTATTAATTCTTTTTCCAATGCTTAGTAGTCTACAGGTGAAGAAGATGAAGTGTGTAAACAAGCACACATTAATGTTTATCTAATATAGTATGATAATGATGAGCTACATGAACCACATTCAGACAATGTTGAAGATGAAACTATTAAGATAATGAGGGGGAGCAATCAGATCCAACAGCTGCTGAAACACAACTTCGAAGGTCAACAAAGGAGACAAGACCTTTTATTAGATGTCTGAGTGTAGAATATCTACTGGCTACTGCTGAGGGGGAGCCTAAGAATGTGCAACAAGTTGCATCTTATGATGACAAGGATCTTTGGCTCACAATTATGAAGGAAAATAAATGCTCAAGATGAAACATGGTGACAAGCTAATGAAACACAAGACAAGACTAGTATCAAAAGAAGGGTATAGATTTTGTTGATCTTCTCACTAATGGTCAAGATGACTTCAATTCGAACAGTTTTGGGTTTGACTGCTTATTTAGAACTTGAACTTGAACAATTGGATGTTAAAACAACCTTCTTGCATGGATATTTGGAAGAGGAGATATATATGGAGCAGCTAAAAGGTTTCAAAGCTAAAGACAAAGAAAATCTGGCTGTAAGTTAAAGAAAAGTTTATATTGGTTTAAACAAGCTCTAAGGCAGGGTATTGAAAGTTCAACTCTTTTATGATAGATTATGGTTACAAGCGAACTTATGTGGATCCATGTGTGTACTTCAAGAAGTTCATAGGTGAGAACTTCATCATTCTTCTTTTATATGTTAATGATATGCTGATTGTGGATCAAGATGTTGGTAAAATCTAAAAGTTGAAGGTGAACTTGTATAAATCTTTTAATATGAAAGATTTGGGACCTGCAAAGCAAAATTTAGGCATGGCAATAACCTAGGATAGGAAAAGTAGGAAATTGTGGTTGTCACAAGAAAGGTATATTGAACAAGTGTTAGAAAGGTTCAATATGAAGCATGCTGAGTCAATTAGCATGCCACTAGCACCTCACTTCAAGCTGAGCAAGTGTGCATATCCCTCAATAGAAAAGAAGAATGATAGTATGCCTTTGGTTTCATACTCATTTGCAATATGGTCCCTTATATATGTTATGGTGTGGTCAAGACAAGATATTACACAAGCTATAGGGATAGTGGGCATATTCTTGTCTAATCCAGGAAAGGTTCACTGGGAAGCAGTGAAATAGATTTTTAGACGCTTAAGAGGTAGTTCAAAATGGAGTTTGTGTTTTAGTGATGGGTGTCAATTTTAGAAGGTTATATAGATACAGATATAGTTGGAGACCTTAATGGAAGAAAATCTACTTTATGTTTTCTGTTCAAGTTTGCAGGGGGAGCCATTTCATGAAAATCAATTTTATAAAAGTGTGTAGCTGCATTTATGACTGAAGCAGAGTATGTAACTACAGTGGAAGCTAGTCAGGAGATTATTAGGTTGAAAAGATTCTTTCAAGAGTTGGATGGGAAGCAAGATGATTACATAATGTTTTGTGATAGTCAAAGTGTTATTGATTTGAACAGAAACACAATTTGTCATTCCTGCACAAAGCATATAGATGTCATATATCATTGGTTGAGATCTGTGATTGAAGAGCAACAATTGATGTTGAAGAAAATTCATATTAACTTGAATGGTGCTAATATATTGACGAAGGTGGTTCTCAGAAGTAAGCATATGCTTTGTAGTAAGCTTGCTAGGATGTCTCTGAAGTAGCTGTTGAAGCATAACATGTCTTTCTTATAATTGGGTTGGAGGAGGAGATTGTTAACTGGCCAGCTCTATTTTGAGATTTTCGGTGATCATTGATGCCTTTACGGTTCATAGGGATGACTAACAACAGAAGACAAGATGGATGAACATCTTCTGGAGAGTGACACGACTGTGTAAGGTGTTATACAACTATATGGATCAACTATGTAAGTCTCTGGAACTGTGTGAAGGAACGTGTGAAGAGTGATAACATACACTATCGTGTATACACCCAGGTGCATAACATACACCGTTGCATGTGATAATTGTGTAACTATCTGTAATCGTGTATGTCCCCGACTTAAAGTGACACTGGAAGAGACAAGGTCACCTACATGGCTGTGTATGTGATAGTTTATGTTGCAGAAAACCTAATTCAGGATATAAAAAAAGAGAACATGTAGGCTTGTTCATTGGGAATTGCAAAAAACACCAAAAAGGGAAAAGAAAATATAGTGATAGCAAGTAATTTATGATTCTCATCCTTGTTTGATCAATTTTGGGATTGAACTGTGAGTTTGTTGATTTGCATGTTAACTTTAGTTTCAATCTTGAATTTTTGTTAGACAACTTGTTGTAAGCTAAGAGATTAAATCTTGTAAATCCTTATCTGTGATTAGTGAATTATTTGTCAGTTTGACTCATAGTTCTTCCCTCTATTTTGAAAGGTTTTTCACACAAATCTTTATTTTTGCTTCTTGATTGTGTTCTTTTTTAATTATTATGTTGATATTATCTGATTAAACTTGATTAGAATATTTTGTTGTTACTATTAAGTTAAGAAAGACCACTTAAAGAAATGTGATTTGGTTGTGTTTTTCTCTTATGTGCTAGTACTTAACTCTTGCTTAAATTATGTCAATTCCTTTTCTTAAGATGACTTTTTCTATGACTAACCTAATCATACACTAGCAGAAACTATTTAGTCAACAATTCAATTAAGCCACACCTGCCAACTGCAAATGGTATAAAATATTGGCATGTCACTTTGTTATGAGTGAATTCCTTGGTTTCGAGGTCAGGGACAGCCTCCAGAAGCAAAAGGAAGAGAGAGTTTTTGGGAAATATTTTTCTATTCATTTCTTTGTACGTTTACAATTTATAGGGATCTTTAATAGCCAATTAGCAAGCGCATGAGTAACAAAATACAGAATCCTATTAAATCATAACAGGCATCACGTGGGTTTATTTCTTATTTCTTATGCATGCATGTAGCTGTCATTTCTCAACAAACTTTGCACGATTAATATTGGATGTAATCCTCCCATCGTTTTGGGTGACGTATACGTCTTGGTGGATGGACGTGATCCTCGGCTCCCATAGCTTCTTCCTCCCATTGGAAGCAACACCTTGTCCTCAAGGTGATACTGTGATTGTAATTCTTTCTAGTTTTCCTATGTACTGTCTTCAGGAAGTAAACAAAGCCACTGAACAAGAATGAAACGTTTAGGTGGATCAAGGGTGTCATCGAGCTTAGAATCAAGAAGGGCTAGAGGTTCAATTAAAGGGTGACCATTAATAGAATCTGACGGAAGGTCAAATTTAGGAGAGTGAAGGGAACCCTGATGAAGTTTTAGGAGAGAACAATGGAAGAGAGGATGAAGTTTAACACCAACTGGAAAAGCAAGTATATAAGCCACCTGACCAATGCATTCAAGAATCTGATAGGGACCATAATAATGCTTGGCGAGCTTGGGAGCTGAGTAACTGCGTAGGGTGGATTGACGGTATGGCCTGAGTTTACATAAACCCAGTCACCCACCTGATAATGAACAACGATGATGCTTGTCAGCTTGATCTTTCATTTAAAGCTGCGCCTTTGTTAATTTCTTCTTGAAAAATTGCAGTATGTCATCTCGTGTTGATAGGAAATTGCCAACAGCTTCGTTTGGAGTAGTACCAAGGACATACTGCGGAATAGATAGGGGAAGTTTACCAAATGTAACCTGAAATGGGGACAGGCCAGTGGAGGAATGGATGGCGGTATTATACGACCATTCGACCCAGACAAGATAGCGATGCCAAAGTGTAGGTTGATGATGGAACAAAGGCACGCAAATACTACTCTAACGTCTGATTAACAACTTCGTTTTGGCCGACTGTTTAAGGATGATACGTTGTACTCATTCGCAATTTTGTACCACTCAAACGAAAAAATTCCTTCCAAAATTTGCTGAGGAAGATGGTGTCACGATCCGAAGTGAGACTTTGGGGAATGCCATGTAGTTTGCACACCATATCGACAAAGAGCATAGCAACCTTGTAAGCTGTATAAGAAGATGGAAGAGGGCCAAAATGGGCACCCTTGGAGAAACGATCGACAACAACAAATATAACAGTATATCCAGAGGAAGGAGGTAAACCAGTGATAAAGTCCAATGTAAGATCTTCCCAAGGAGCATTAGGGATAGGGAGTGGTTGGAGAAGATCGACTGGTTTCTTGGTCTCATACTTAGTTTGTTGACAAGTAATACATTAACTGATAAAAGTAATGACATCGATATGCATGGAGTCCCAATGAAAATTATCTGAAAGGCATTGGAAGGTCTTTTTCCTACTCAAATGCCCACTGGTAGGTTTAGAATGAAATTCATGGAGGAGGACAGATCTGAGGGGACTAGTGGAAGGATGCCAAATACGATTTTCATAGGTAATGAGACCATCACGACATTGATAATTAGCATGTAATTCTGGATGAGAAATAATGGAAGTCATGAACTCACGTGAAGATGTATTGGCTGTTAATTCCTATCGTAGTTAATCAAGAAGAGAAAAATGAGGAGCAAACAACACGAGGCAGTGGGCATCATCATATACTCGAGAAAGAGCATCAGCGACCTGATTGTGAATCCCCTTTTTATATTGAATATCAAAATTGTAGCCCAAAAGTTTGATTAAGTAGGCCTATTGATCAGGAGTTTGAAGTTGTTGTTTTATTAACTCCCGTAGGCTCTGATGATTGGTAAGAATGGTGAACTTGTGGCCAAGAAGGTATTGGCACCATTTCTTGATGGCGGTAGTAATAGTGTGTAATTCTCGAATATAAGTGGATGCTTTGGCCATTTAAGGGCAGAATTGCTTATTGAAGAAGGCTAGAGAATGGCTCCCATGTAATAATACAGCACCCATGTCACTACCGGAAGCATCAGTTTCCAAGAAAAAAGGTTTTGTAAAATCAAGTAAAGCAAGGACTGGAGCTTGAGTCATAGCCTTTTTTAACGCTTCAAGGCGTTGTGGGCATTATTTGACCCATGGAACTGATCCTTTTTTAGGAGATTTGTCAAATGAGCAGTGGTGGAAGCATAACCATAAATGAAGCATCGGTAGAAGCTAGTAAGGGCCAGAAAGCCATGTAAAGCTTTGATGGTGCGAGGGGTCGACCAAGTAAGCATGGCCTGAATCTTCGTAAGGTCAGGAGAGACCTCTTGAGCTGATATGATATGGCCCAAATACTCAATTTGCTGTTGTGCAAATAAACATTTTGATTGTTTCAAATAAAACTGTGCACAGTGTAAAGTCTAGAAGGCTTGCTCTAAGTGGTTGAGATGTTCTACCAAGGAAGTACTAAATACTAGAATATCATTAAAAAAACAATGATAAATTTCCGCAGGAATGGTTGAAATAACTTGTTCATTGTGGATTGAAAGGTCGAGGGTGCGTTGCAAAGGCCGAAAGGCATGACACAAAACTCATAGTGACCAGTATGTGTTCGAAAAGTAGGTTTTGGAGCATCATCCTCCTTCATTAGAATCTGATGATATCCCTGAGAAAGGTCA
>JAOQMM010150147.1:0-12054 GCA_027563515.1 Erythroxylum platyclados | reverse complement strand
CCAATTAAACCCAATTAATCACTTAATTTATCAATTAATCATACTAAATCCGATTAGGGCATATTTGGGATGTTACAATGGAGGTTTGTTTAGATAATTCTATGTATCCCTTGTCGAGAGATAAGAAAGGGTGTTTAAAAGATGGTTAACAAGTTGATTATGAGGTAGTTGACGTTGATTAACCTACTTCTAGGGAGGAAAAACATACTAACACAAATGAGGGTGAGTAAGGAAAAGTTAGTGATTTTGATGATCCAACATATGAGGGTAAGCAAGGAGAATTTAGTAAATCTGATAATTCAAGTTCAGTTAATTTTGATAATTTATTTAATGAGGGAGATGATGAAGAGGCTGTGAAAAATGATGTTTATGGTGGTGTAAAAGAATTCTTAACAAATAAAATACCAAATATAGATACAAATTTAGCATATGAGATTCTAATAAGCTTAGGAGCATGGACGCTTATTCAAATGAAGAGGGGATAATAAGGCCTAAGTTACTAGAATTTAATGTACATAATGATATGCTGAGGCCAATTGATTTAAAGTCTGGTATGTTATTTAATTCGATGAAAGTGTTTAAGGAAGCTCTAGTGCAATAAGCTATTGAGAAGGGCTTTAATTATGTATATGTCAAGAATGAGAGATGTAAAGTAATTGATGTATGTAAGAAGGGTTGTGGGTGGAGAATACATGCTTCTCCAACACAACATGGGACAATATTTCAATCCAACCATGAGTGTGGTAGAGAATACCATAACAAAAAATTAAGGCGCTATAGATTGCAAAGAAATATCACCCATATTTTAGAGATTGTCTTACGTGGTATGTTACAGGGTATAATGGTGCACTTTTATTGGACTTTAATATTGAGATTATAGAAAAAAAGTTACATAGTGAAGAACTTGGGGGTGGTCACTGGGTTTGGGGTTACTGGTTTTGTGGTTTTTGGTTCTCGTTTCCTAGTTGCATAATGCTTCGACAGAGACGATGCAGGGAAGGCGGTAAGAAGGCTTAACAAGTGGTTACTAAAAAAGGAAAGCTATTTGGTAAAGAAATGTAGATGAATGTAATGAGAAGGGGGAGCTTCTCACACTACATTTTTGGTTATTATAAGACATGATGTTGATAAAGAGAATTGAGATTGTATTCTCTTTAATGGACAAATTTTGGTAGAGAGCTTCCAAAATTGCATAGGATCATTTACTATATGGTGAATCAAAATATAAAAAGCAATATGAAAACTAGGAAAATGAAAAGAAGTTAAAAAATAAATTTTGGAATGGAAGTAAAAATTAGTTAGAAGCAACACAAACTAGTTAGGTTGAAAACTGAAAAGAAATAAACTAAGATAAATTTTAAACCAAGGGAGGTTTTAATTGATGTTTTGATGATAAAAAAAACATAATTGATACTAATGTGTTTATTATTTTGATGAAAAGCAATATTAGAATAAAATAAAGTCATAAACTCAAGAAGATAGTGTATGAACTTGATAAAGCAAATTTGAATTTTTATACTTGTAAAATGAAGATCAAAACAAGAACAAAAGAAGATCAAGGCTTATTGAGGTCATTTCAAATTTTGTATAGTTATTTTTAAGCTAACTCTGTTAATTTGATGATCTAAAAGGCTTACCATGTATAATCATTTCATTTTACTTTATTGCATGAGTTTTTAAATTCATTAAGAGGCATTAAAGCTTTTGATTTTAATATAAAAGCCTCTTGATCTTTCAAATAATCTTTAGGGAACATTTTGAAAGTGTTTTAACCATATTTGGATTAAACAAATTGTTTTTGAGCATTTGAATTTGTTAAAATCATATTTTTAGGGTGATTAGTCAACCTATATGGGTTAGTCGATGTCATCGATCAATATAAGTTAAAGTTGTTAAATTTGAAATATTAAAGTTTAATGGAACATTAGTTGGTGTACTGGTTGACTAGTATCATATTGGTTAACCAATATCCCATACTAGTAGACTAGTGTCCGACGATTAGTGAATCTGGTGATTTAAATGCATACTAGTCAACTAGTGCATTGTATGTAGCCATTGTAATGACTAGTTTTTGGCTCCAACAATTATTTTAGGTCCCAAAACACTATAAATAGGTGTCTCATTGGTTTTAGCATCAAGTATGTTTTGGGTGTTATAGACACATTTTAAAGAGTTTTTCAATCATTTGAGCATCTTTGTGTCATATTTATGTGAGTCAGCCATTTTAGAGTCATCAAATAAATAAGTGAGATATTTTTTGTTTGTAATACTTTGCTAGGGTGTTGAATATTATAATTGGGGGTCACCAAGTGATATTAAGGTTCCTCTTCACCTTGGAAGAAGATTGTTATAAGGGTTCCTCTTTATTGAGAAAGATTTTACAAAGTTTATTCTTCTCCTTGAAAGAAGAATTTAGTGGAATTCCAGGAAGAGTCTAAGGAGTGGACGTAGGCAATGGCTGCTTGCTGAACCACTGTAAATTAATTTGTATTCTCTCCTCCCTTTCCTTTTTAAATTGTTGTTTAATTTTTTAATTTATTTTTATTAAGCAAGTTTCTCATACTCATTTATATTGATCACTATTAATTGAGCATATTGGTTGGAAAAATTGTTAAATTTTATAAACACCCAATTCACCCCCCTCTTGGGTGTCATTAGGGATTAATAAGTGGTATCAACGCATGTCTATTAGGCTAGCATTTCTAATGAAGTACTATAGAAAAGATCATAATGGAAATTAAGGAGCATCATCATCATCATTCAACCAAAAGGGACAAAGCATTAATAGATCACCTTTCTATGATGGTAATGATTACCTTTATTGGAAAACTAGATGGGATTGTTTTTAATGGTTGAAAGTGTAGACCTTTGGAAATAGTGTTTAATGGTCCCTTTATTCCTATGAAAATTATAGATAACAAAAGGTACCCAAATTAAAGGAAGAATTGGAACCTCAAGATAAGATATTAGTTTCCTTGAATAGTATGCCATACACATCCTATTTTGTGCATTAGGAATAAATGAATTCAACAAAGTCTCTATGTGTGACATGGTTCATGAAATTTGGCATATTTTAGAAGTTGCACATGAGGGAACCAATTAAGTGAAAGAGATCAAAGTAAGTATGCTAATGCATTAATAATAATAGATTCAAATAAGGCATGATGAAAACATATCTAACATGTATACTAGATTTATTGATATTATTAATTCTCTTAAAGGTCTTAGAAAGACCTATGCTAATGCTGAAATGGTAGGAAAGTTGCTTAGGTCATTTTCAAATATGTGGGAAGCTAAATTGATGACCATAAATGAAATAAGGCTCTAAGAGAACAAGAAGAAATGATGTTACCGAAGAAAAACAATTAGCATTTAAAGCCCAAAAGGAATAATCAAGTAAATAGGAAGCGACATCAACTAGTGAAAGCAAAGAAGAAGACATTGGATTACTCACAAGAAAATTCAAGAAGTTCTAAAAATGAAAGGAATTCAAGGAACGTAAAAGTGATTTAAAACATAAATTTATAACATTACTTGCTTTCAATGTATAAAACTCAGCCATACAAAGTCTCAATATCCTCGACTCAACAATAATAAGAAGTATGACAGAAACTATAGTAAGAAGAAGAAAGCACTTAAAGCATCAAATTGGGATGACATAAATGAATCCAAAAGCAAGCATTAAAAAGAAGAGATAGCTTATATATGCCTTACCACTATAGACAATGATGAGGTAACATCGAACCCTAATTCTTGTAATGATAGTGATGATGATATGACATATGATGAATTAGTTGAAAGATTAGAAATAATGATTAAGGAAAAGAAGAAATTATCTTTAAAAATTAAGGAAGTTCAAGAAAAGTTGGATGTATGCATAAGTGAAGATGAAAAGATGAAAACTGAGTTACGTAATGTTAAAGCATCCAAAAGTGTGATTGTTAATGACAATCATGATTTAGATGCATTAAGGCATGGGAATGAAAAATTAAAACAATGAAGTAGATTCTCTTAACGATTCTTTGTCCAATTTTACTAAAGGGAGCATAAAACTAGAAAACATGTTAGGAGTTCATAAAAACTGCAATGATAAGCATGGAATAGGATGTAACTATGGAAGTAAAGGCAATTTTAAAACCACATTTGTCAAGAGAAAATATATGTATAGTGAAGAACAGTTTCCTAGAATGACAAATGAGTATGGAGCATCCACATCCAAACATATACATGCATATGAGATATTCACTAGGGCTCAACCTAAGAGCAAATATCATGCTTTCGTATATAGCTCACAACCTAGGCATAGAGTCTAATAATCTCAAGGGAAGAATAGGAATAATTTTTATGATAACATACAAACCCATCAGATCACTATAAAAGAATATATCATGCCTTCATTCATAATAGGTAATATACTTATAATATGGTATGATTTTCACCATTGTAGGAGACCATCCAAAACATTTAATGTTGAAAGAAAACTTGCTTATTATGAATACATATATAGAATTCCAAGCAATATTTATGCATCATCATTAGTCATATAACATGGTATGTCATTCATGATGCAAGTTTGGACATATTAATAGATTTTTCTTATCAAATAAAGGATGACAAGCAAACCTTTGAAAGTGTAGGTTGAAAAGAAGAAGGAATCCAAAAACCAAGGAACGAAGCTTATTTAGGTTCTTAAAACACATTGACTACTTTTTTTTTATAAGACTACTGGAAAAGAAAGAGAAAATGGTATGTAGTAAAGATAATAGCTATTGATTTTGAGCCTTGTTTTTAGAAGTTATATCTTTTATCTTAATGAATCTAACCTTTTTACCTCTAAGAAAGTCTTGAAAATGTTGTATGGAGAATTTAACTCCTGAAATTAACCATCCAGACTTCACAAATTGTTGAACTAAGTAAGAAAGATGAGAACGATGAGATGTCATTAATGGATTAAGCATTTAAGAAGAATCTTCATTCAAATATGTCATAAGCAATGTTCAACATGAGGTAATTATTGGTTTATAATTTAGAAATATATTATTACTTATATTTATATGTCAATTTGAGTATAAATCCTTGGTGATGATTATTTAGGTTTAAATTATGATTAAGGTGTTTTCAAATTGTGAACCTTAGTACCTAGAATTAGAGACTATATGTAAAATAAGGTCTAAGTTAGAATTTACATCAATTATGTTATTATTTCTCTAAATTTTTGAACAAGGATAAATCTTGTTCAATTAGAGGAAAATTAGTTTTTTTATAGGAATTCTTTTTTATAAGGCCTTTTTATGTGACTAAATTCTTTGATTAATATTTAATTGTTTGATATGTGTTTTAATACTATTTTGTTGAAGTTTTAATGCTTTAATTTGATTTTCAAAGATAGTTACTTAAACTTTCTGGTTAACTAGTCGACCAATATCTTGGTGTGGTCATCTAGTATCTTCAAAACTCACCTCTTTTTACTTTCCAATGAGTTTGTTAACTTTTAGTTGCTTTTTTTGTTGTTACACAAATAGTCACTTTGGTTGACCAAAGTCCTTCAGTGATCGACCAATGTCCTAATATATAACATGCTTTTATCATTCTAGTAAATTTACAAGGAGTTTGGTCGCTTCTCTGGTTAATCACCTATGCACATTGGTCGACCAATATCCTCTAATGGTTGACCAATATTCCTTTGTCTAAGATTTTTTTTCCTTTCTAAAAAGTTTGTAAATTGAATAGCTTCATATGTTAGCCAACCACACCAGTCACTAGTCGACCAATATGGATTTATGGTCGACCAATTTGGTGAGTTCAAAGAAAAATTCTAGCTTTCTTCTTGTCTGTTCAAAATTGCTCTATATATCTTATTTAAGACAAACTTTGGTCTACTCGTATAGTCTTGTGGTTGATCAGTATTCCTGATCTAAAGGCTATCTTCTTATCTTTTCTTTTCTTTTTCATCTTTTATGTTTATATCTTCAAAATCATAAAACAATTCACTCTTTTCTTTGAAAATTTTAATTATTCTAATTTTAGTATTTTGGAAATTTTTTCATGTTTATATTTTTTTAATTTTGGGGCTTTCAAAATTATACATTCTTTTATGAAATTGATTATTGGATATTATAATTATGCTTTTCTTTGTTACAATTCCAGCCTTTAATTTTGTTAAAACTTGCCCGTAGTACTTTAACTGAAACTTTCAAGTTGGGCATAGTACCAAAATTGGGGATTTTTAAAATTACACATAATTATGGATGTTTATATCAAAATTGACCTTTTGTTTTCATTCAATAGCATTCTTTAGTGAGAAAGTTTTCCAATCTTGATCAAATTCATTTTTTGCTAAGTTAGCTTGATGCATGACCTTTTATAGTTTATTTTTGGTTAATTGATTTGTTTTTGATGATTACAAAAAGGGGGGAGAAAGTTTGGTAATATTAGATTTAGCAAGGAGTGATAACATTCAGGTGGAGTGATAAAATTTAGAGGGAGTGATTGTTTTATCATTTTGTATTTCTTGAATTTTATATGATTTATTTGAATAAATGATATTTCTTTGATTTTGAATATCTCTTTTGTTTTTGATATTGAATTATGGTCTTCATATTGAATTTTTTTAATGTATGAATTAAGGGGGAGCTACTCATTATTGTGATAACTGTTTTTGTGCTTAACCTTATTACTGTTCTCTAATTTCACAAATGATTTGTCATCATCATAAAAGGAGAGATTGTTGAACCAAAGGAGGTTCCAATTGATGTTTTGATGATAATAAAACATAATTACTACTAATATGTTTATTATTTTGATGAAAAGCAATATTAGAACAAAATGAAATCATAAACTCAAGAAGATAGTGTATGAAATTGATAAAAGTTGAAGTTTTCAACCAATAGAATGAAGATCAAAACAAGAAAAAAAGAAGATCAAGACTTATCAAGTCATTTCACATTTTATATTATTATTTGCACGCTTGCCTTGTTAATATGATGATCCAAAAGGCTTACCATGCATAATCGTTTTATCTTACTTCATTGCACGAGCCTTTACATTCATAAAGAGGCATTGAAGCTTTTGATTTTAACACAAAATCCTCTTTATCTATCAAATGATCTTTGGGAAATATTTTGGGAAGTGTTTTAATCATATTTAGATTAAACAAATTGGTTTTGAGCATTTGAATTTGTTAAAATCATATTTTTGGGGTGATTGATCGACGTGTATAGGTCAGTGGTTGGTCAATATAGATTAAAGTTGTTAAATTTGAAGTATTGGAAGTTTTTTAGAACTTTGGTTGATGTAATAGTTTACTAGTCTATTATATTAGTTGACTAGTATCTTATTCTGGTCAACTAGTACCCAACAACTAGTGAATCTGATGCTGCAAATGCATATTGGTCAATCAATGCACTATATATAGCCATTGCAACAATTTGTTCTTAGTTGCAATGGATATTTTAGGTCCCAAAACACTATAAATAGGTGTTTTCTCATTGGTTTTAGCATCAAAAAGGATTTTGGTGTTGTATACACACATTTCAAAGAGTTTGTCAATTATTTGAGCATCATTGTATCATATTTGTGTGAGTAAATCATTTTGGAGTTATTAAATGAGTAAGCGAGATATTTTTGAGTTGTGATACTTTATTGGGTGTTAAATATTGTATTTTGGGGTGATTCAAGTGGTATTGAGGTTCCTCTTCACCTTGGAAAAAGATTGTAAGAAGGGTTCCTCTTTATCAAGAAAGATTGTACAAAGGTTATTCTTTACCTTAAAAGAAGAATTATAGTGGAATTCTAAGAAGAGTCTTAAGAGTGGACATAGGCAAGTGTTATTTGTTGAACCACTATTAATTAGTTTGCATTCTCTCTTACCTATGATCTTTAAATTATTGCTCAATTATTTGATTAGTTTATATTAAGAATTTTTCTCATACTCATTTATATTAGAAAAGGCTAATAATGATAAAAATTAAATAACTAAATATTTGGAATGGAAATGAAAGGCTACAAGATGTAAAAGGATAAAAAAATTCAATGAAAAATACAATATCTTAAATGGATATGTGAGGCCAATTATATAAAAAAAAGTAATTAGTTAGCGATAATATATGTTAAGAGTGATTGGTTTATATTAAGTGTGTGATGTGGCTTGAAGAAGTAACTAAGACAACTACTTGAGGACAAACTTTGGGACTGGTAGCATATATGAGAGAATTATTTTAATGGACTTGTAGAAGTTGTGGAGAATTTATGAAGATGGTTAAATGATACTAGGATGACATGTCAAGTTGAAAGCATCCCCATCATACTTATTAGACATAGGTGGAAGTTTATATTCATATACAAGGTAAAATAGAATGTACTTTGGTTATTAACACCTAGTAGACAAATCCTTTTCTCTAATAGTTCTTCGATATTTACAAGCATCAAAATAGAAGACTCTAGTTAAAAAGGATACAACCTAATACTCTAAGAGTATAAGCTCCCTTCCTTACACCACCTCCTCTATTTGACTCGTTTGTCAAGTTTAACGCACCTCCTATATCATCTTCCCAATTCTCACCAGCATCTAGGCCTCAATCTCTATCAATATCAACTTACCAATTCCTGCCAATGTTGACATTAGTTTCTACCATCATTTGCTTACCAGTTTCCTTCAATGTTGGTATACTTGATTCGTCAATATCTTCATACTTGGCGCTAGTTATGTTTATTAACTACTATATACTAAGGACGAACGAGGACGACCACCCATTGTATTTTGACCGTCCAATTCATCCAATGGCTCTAATTTTCCTTTAACCTTCGTTTATTTTAGATAGATATCAAGCCCTCTCTCAAAGTTGCCTCTTTCCCTCGCATCTAGAAACATCGAAACCATGAAGCTCTCCCTCAAACATCCATCTCTTCTGAGGTTTTGATCTCCACCGTCGGCTTCCTCTCCTTCTCCATCGCTAGCTTCTTTGGCCCCCTCACCTTCCCCGCTATCTGCCCCAACACCTACTTCACCATCACCATCACCTCCACCATCACCTGCCACCGCACCGGCCTCTTCCGTCACTCCGTCACCGTCTACCGCACACTCCTTCACCATCCACCGCACTCTCCCCCACCCTCAAGTGGAAACCATGAAGCTCTCCCTCAGACATCCATCATTATCTAGGGTTTCGTAAAATTGGGGACATAGAAATTGGGGACCTTCTCTCTCCGATCTCTCTCCCTCACATCTAGAAACATTGACGAACACTTCTCTGTTCTTCAAATGGCGCAAGATGAAGGAATGGATTTAGAATCCAACACGGTCGTTGGATTTGGAGAAGAGTGATATGTTGGAGACTGTTGAGAGTTAGGTGAATAGGGGGTTGGTTCTCTTCACACTTGCAGAGCTGTGGAGATAGTAGCGAAGAGGAGCTTTTCGTGTTGTCACGTCACACTAAGGCGGTTGTTACAGGCAATAACAGAACCAAGTTGGTCCTTGTGGCTCTTCAAGGTGTGGTCAAGAAGGCCGTTGGTCTCGGTGGTTGGCATTGACTGGCAATTTGCTTGGATTTTTCTGAGTTTTCAGAAAGAAAGGGTGTTTTTTAGGTATTTGTTTTGTGTAAATGTTGGATTCATGAGTGCTTTCTGATTCTTTTCAACTGTCAAAATAAGGTCTTTTTTCGACTTAAATTTGTTTAATTTGAATTCGGTTAGAGATTCTTTTGGTCGTTTAACGCTACGTATAGTATTTACAAATGTGATCTTCAAAGTAAGGGAAGTTTATTGAGTGTAATCGTTTCAATAATATTTTTCATTCCCTTTCAGGCACCAGAGCTCCTCTACAAGTCACTCGCAGCAAAGCTTGTTGTTGGGATGCCCTTTAAGGTTCATACCCTTATTTTAATGCATTGAATGGTCATAAAATATGTACGTCAGTCTTTCCATTTTAACTCACAGAAGTATCTTTATTTAGGATCTGGCAATAGTAGACTCCATCTTGGTGACAGAGCTTCCACCGATGGATGACAGTGATACTGTAAAATCTCAACTTTCTTTTTCATTTTCCTCATCTTTTATGTGTTTCTTTAATTAGCAACTTGTGATTAAACAAATTCATTTTATGGTTTTCTCTAACAAAGAGTAAGAATTATTTTGATGTTGCATTTTGTGTCGTGCCAGTGCCTAGCTCTCAAGAGGCTGAAGATATTAGTGTGGGGGTAATAGTTCCTTTGTCAGAGCAACTAACAAAACCCTTAACCGTTGCCATGGTTCTTGTAAATCTAAAGGAGTTGTCAAGTCGTACTCACAAACTTTTACCAGAAGGTGAAACTTTACACAATTCTCAGATTATTAGATTATAATTGAATGGTCATCATTTCCTCCAAAATGTTTTCAGTCACATTTGTTTCTTCAGTTTTAGTTTCAAATTCTGAAATTACTTATCAGGTACCCACTTGGTTGTGTCTGTAAGTGTGGATGAGTCTTACGAAGAATTGGAGATCCTCAAGGACACTGATGCCACAATGCTTCTTCATAACCTGCCTCTTACAGAGGATAAGAATACCAGAGTGCAAGTGGGAAGGAGGTACCACCTCAGAATTTTAAAACAAATTTTTTCTTATGCATTCAGTTTACATTAGATTCCCTTCCAGTTAATTTTCCTACAAGAGACCTAAGGCACAAATACACACAGTGTAGTTTAAGTAGAGTATGTGTACATGGATTCTCTATTGTAAAAGACGAGAGAGCTTTGAATTGTCTTAACCTCCCTTTAGCCCATAGCATCTTCCTGTTGGCCATATTTATCAAGAGTGTCAGCTAGATTGCAAACAACCCATTGATTAGGTCCTCATATGTGCCTACTGACATTTTCTATACCGAAAATTGGACCTTAAGAATCTTTTCTTATGGTTTTGAATAATCCATTGCAAGTTTTTCAGAGTGCAGTCTTAGTCACATCCAGTTGTATCTTGACAGTTTCATTTTAATGTTCACTATAGGTTATTTGAGTACTTGGGTGACAATGGTCTGGATTTCCCTGTAATTCATCATATCCAGTTTCCAAGTGGCACTCACAGGTAATTGCTAAACTTCTTAATACCTCTTAGCATCCGAGAAATCTGTGGTTTTGACTTGCAACGTCTATTTATATTTGCAGGGATGACTTAGTGATTGGTGCTGGTACAAATGCTGGAGCTCTTCTAGTAGATGATCTGGGAGATGGCATCTTTGTGGAAGCCGCAGATCAGGATTTCGTTTTTCTTAGAGGTACATCTTTCAACTTACTGCGGTAGAACTTTGTTTGACCTTCAACAAGTAGGTGCACAAATACGAGAAAAGACTGACCACTTACCTGGTGTTTCGGTAAGTATTGATTTCCTTTAACTACTTGATTGATGACATTTAGTGCCTCATATTGTTCAGACTTCAGATAACCTGATAGAATAATGGTTACATCTTCCATTTTCCTTAGATTGCAATCATGGGCTGCATTGTCAATGGTCCTGGTGAGATGACTGATGCCAATTTTGGTTACGTTGTTGGTGATCCCGGAAAGATTGACCTTTATGTCAGAAAGGTAATGCATTATTTCCTCCTTAGTAATAAATTTAGGTTTTACATACACATTTCCATTTTATGTTTGGAGTTTCTAGTTAGTTTCGATGGGCAAAAATAATAGGAAGTGCCCACATCCATGTTTGATGCACATATTGGAACAATTTTTGGTTTATTCTTACTATTTAAGTCATACTTGCATACCAATAATCCATAATTCATGTTGGGAAATTGTTTTGCATCTAAAGAGTTAGATTGTGTATGAAATTGATGGGCGGTTGGATTGCATTTCAGACCGTGGTGAAGCGTGGAATAGCCATGGAGCAGGCAACTGATGGCTTGATCTAGCTAATTAAGGATCACGGACGCTGGGTGGAGCCTCCTGCAGATGAGTAAGGACAAATAGGAATTCGGCTAATAGAAATAAAAGAGGCAGCAAAGATCATTTGTACATGTAAAGCTACCATATACGAATCTACAGAACGTGGAAATTTTTTCTTGTATCATTTCATACATAAGCTT